>JADANN010000252.1:0-74533 GCA_018806985.1 Angiostrongylus vasorum
CACACTAAGACAAGCTGTTTCTAAAGAAACCAGGCGTAGGATCGCACGCAGTTTGCACAAGCTTCAAGATCAACGCCGTTACAAAGCGGGGGCTAAGCGCTTCATACTTACATGCATGGATGAATACAGAGGCCTTATAGAAGAGCGAAAAACATTAATAAAGGGTACTACATTTATTTTACATTCATTTTACATTTACTTTACAGCCACCTTTTCTTCGACCATTCTTTAGACAGCGAGATCCCAACGGCGAAGTAGATATCACTAATTTTCGGATATTTTTTTAAGGAAACTCTCGTAATCCTTCGACCGACTTTCTACTAACCTCGACAATGATCCAGCAATTCTTTATATTCTTGTTGAGCAACCACATTATGTCACTTCACTTTTTGTTGACGGAAAAGCTGACGTTTCAGCGGATTTCACCTTCCTCACAGTCTGAAAACCTGACCTTTTCAGGGCCCTGAGGAAAGCGAAATCCGCTGAAACGTCAGTTTTCCCGTCGGGAAATAATAGGGTAACTCTCAAAATCCTCAACCATTATCGGGATAGAAGGCTTAGTTCCAACCTCAAAACAGCGCAAAAGTGTGATATGCGATAGTTTCGAGAACTCGTAAGGTCAAAACCTATTAAGCTACCAATTAGTGATAAAGGTGGAGAATTTGTAGTGATTCTTTATCAGTTAGATGTTGATAAAAAAGAGGAACACATTCATTATGCTTTTTCTTTACCGCCTGTCGTCTGAAAAAGCAATTTAAAAGTAAGTACCAAATATTGGACGCGCAATTATTCATAATGGGAAGCAGGGCAGTTGCGGAATCATTAGTTATTTCGCAACTTAAAATTGAATTGCCATCATGTCTTATCCAAACTTATAAGTTAGCACCTACTGATGATCTGGCATCTACCGAGTCCTTAACTTTCACGGCTACAGCCATCATATGTTGTGTAGACAGCCCCAGGGATAGAACAGCTTGGTTAATGAACTTATTTCTCATTTTGTTGCCAAAACACAACTCAACACATCTCACGAATTTCCAAATATTTCTGGGCCATCTATGTCACAGGCGTCCTAACAGCACGAATGTAATAGAGTCCTTCGAATAATGCCGTTTATACTAAGGTGTTGAATAACTCCGCAATGCGAGCCATCCGCGAGCAACACGAAGAAATAATAAAAAAATGTGTGGCTTCTCAACTCAGTAGTTTATCGTCGTCTTAAATGAGTGTCCAAACAGCTCATTCCTTTGTGCAGAAAATATTACGCTCAAATTGGAGAGTAGACAATGCGACAGTAACAGTCATCGAGACTTATCATTGCTTTTAGATCTAAGGTGAAAGCATCAGTAATTGATCTCCGGCCATACTCTGCTGCAGACATATAGACGATTGTTTTGCAATGTGCTCCATTCAAGAGGTGATGGACGGATGTTTTGACTTGTTCAATAAACAGACAGTGTAGGTAACATCCACGGCGGAAAAACCGATAGAAAACTGATTTCCATTTCTGACAGTTCAAATTAACTTATGTGAAAACGGCAACGTCACCACGTGGTACCGAAAGCCAACTGATAGAAACACTAGTTCGTCACTTCTCCTGTCACCCATCACACACAAAAAGGGCACTTGGAAGAAACATGTTTCGAACAGCCGCCAGTGTGTGCACAGGAAGAGGGGGGAAGGAAGAATCCCAGAAGTTGGAGCAACAAATAGCCATTTTTAATGGCTACGAAACTGTTGCTTCTCAAGATTAAGAGGAAAGCTATAGCCCCTAAGCGATAATTCTATCAATATTAAGTTTCAGTTTATCTTGCACTTTATTTACAACGAAATAAGTGTGGCTATGAAACGTTGCTTGAGAATGGCCGGTGTAGCGAATTCGGTAACAATAATTAAAATAACACCGAGCACTCTCGGGCGCCAGCTAGTTTGCAACCGTCTGTGTGACCGCCTGCACACAATACAAAAACTGCATAATACGTCCTGAAAGGCGCGTGTGGCGCAGTGGTCGAAGGCGCCCGGCGACACACACGTGGGATCTGTACGCCAATTTGGTCTTCAGCCAATTTCTGTTGTGTCAGATCTTGGAAATTTTATACCACTTCGTGATTGATAACAATATGGTATTTGTCCTTGTTATGCCGGTATATCATCTTCTGCTAGTTGATATCAAACTTTTCACATAAAATCTCTCTGTGATCGGGAAATTGATAATAAACTTGTACAGAGCTATAAAAGCACTGACTTGGCACTTTAGTAATCTGTGTCACCGTAAGGCCCAGATGTGTATTTATGCATCTCTGCACTGCTTAATGAAGTAGAATGCACCCACATCCCTCCAGGGGTAATCAGTTCCCTTATGCTCTCCTTCAGAAGTACAGGATCTGCAAGGCTTTCAACGTTTCCTTGCTTTGATTTTTTAAAGTGTTTCAGGAATGCTTGGAGTGAGTACCTTGAACACACTGTATAGAATTCAAACATTAGTAGGTAACATCTTATAACAGCAATGGAAGTAGAAGCTTCTAAACATGGAAATTTATCACGTCTCCTACCACTTCGCTTCTGTAGAGATGACTTGACAAGTGGTATTCTTCACTTCCTGAAAAATAGAATCAACCAAGAAATCCGTATTTGAATGCAATTTTTCTCGAAAGTCGGACAATTTTGCCCGGTCATTATAAAAACTAGAGGGGAGTGAGGTAGCAGAGTGATAGTGATGCTGATGATCACGAGCACGAATCCTATTTGATGCTGCTCTCGGCTCATCTAGCCCCTCATTCCTCCGTTGTCGGTAAACTGGTATCGGGCTCACTCTCTGCATTCCAAATGGAATGCTCTATCCCAGCTATCTTAGGACTCTATGGAGATTCGACTCGCCCAGTATTCGACGACATTTGTAATGGAAGGAAAATCCTCAATCAGCAGCCGAAGCCACACGCAAAATTTGGAAGGCCTCCTTGGATGATGGATGCCAGAAGTGCTGGGATTCAGAAGGCAGATCTAAAACAAGGGTCGTTCAAGAAAAAACTATATCCAGTCGTTGACATTTGTAGATCAGGAGTAGCCAGTGGAATTATTGGTAGGTTTTTTCTCAGGCGGTTATATATTACAGTACGCAATCTACACGAAAATCAGAGTGTAATTGCAGCGACTTTTCCAACTACTCTTTTCAAGCGCAAGCGAGATAACCGTGCACAAACTCTTGCCTTTAATCTGATACCCTTTCCTTCTGAAGGTGCAGTGCTATATAGAATTGGAGAAGTGCTTTTGATTTTTGGCGTCTTACTCGAGGAAACACACTTTTGGGGTTGTTTATTTCTGGAACTGCGTCTCTATTTATTAACTTGATTGTAACTTAGACTTCGGATGAAAGAATCAGAGCTTTTCTTACTCCAGTGCGATTTTGTACTGCGGAATGAGGTTTGGAAAGGATTAGAACAACTTTAATAAATAAGGGGCCTGTAAGAGTTCTATTTTCGATCAAAAGGGGTGACAGTGATTCTTATTTTCGTTAGGCCTTGACAACAGACCTGCACAATATCTACGCTTGCAAAGTAGTTCTTTTCGTAGCCTTCCGTCAAGGTTCATTCGATTCAGTCAGAGAAATTCTTTCAGAATGTCCCCGTAATCTATGACCTGTATTTTCCGTTTTGGGCGATGACAGTACTTTTCCACTATGCGAATCAAGGAGAAAGTTTTGCCCAATTTTAAAGGCGACTGAAGACGAAAAATTTGTGAAAGCACTCAATCGTATTGACCATGACGTTGAAATATTCGGTCCCCCATACATCAAACTGCAACGCTCGAATCACAAATAAATCTCAGTATCTCAAGTTTTGCGCTACGGCGATAAGAAGTATTGGGGTTCAAAGATGAGTTGTCATTTTGCAGAACTGGATACTTCTGCTATGTTTTTTTGACGATGGCGTAATTTCCTTTCCAATGTATGGTTAAGTAGAATCGCAGCTGAACAAAATACGATAGTGCATTGATGTTAAGGATGTATCTTTCTTCACCGCAAGAAACAGTCTCAGTGAAGTGCAAAAAGACACCTGCGTGTGGTTGGCTTCAATAACGTTCCAGGCAACACTACAGATTTTGTCGCCTCATCGCCTCATACATACTTTGGATGAAACACTAACTAGTAATTAAGTTTGCACGGGCACGTGTTGCAGTAGAATAATGAAAAAACCGCCTTTTTTTAAAAGTGATGCCATCGTGAAGATGAGAAAAAATCATGCTTACGTGATGCTTTTGAAAAATGTCTAGCTGTTTGTTCTGCATTTGTGGTTGCGACTGATATCTGGACGAATAGGGTCAATATATCACCCGCGTCAGAATTCCTTTGAGTATATTCCAAAGAAATGACGTTTGACTGGGTTTGAAATGATACGTATTATTGCGTGAATTTCGTCCAACCGTCGAGTTGTGCTGACGGCTGCCAGAAGTCGACCTCTTCCTTCGATATCTGAAAATGGACAAGAAGTGGAGGCAAAAAAATAAGAAGTTATGCGATTTCTCATTCAGCCTGCACATCACCTTCAACTTCTATTTAGCAAAGTAGTCGAATCGAAAAGAACTATTATATAGAAAATTGTGACATCCTTGTTGGAATATACATTGTGCCGATCCCTGTCCTTTTTGCATTCGACTTGTTTCCTTGCATCCATATTTGACGAATTCCTTACAAATTTGCTCCTGGGTTCGGCTGGTCTTTGGGGATTTTTGGCCTCCTTTTTTGAATGTCATTGAAGGTTGGTCGTGGCGTTCGAATCCTGGATTTGCCGTGCCTTCGCACATCTTCAACATATTCATTCGCCAGCTTTTGTTAATCGGGGAGCGCAGGCTAATTCATCTCGGAGGGATAAAGGGTCCGTTTGCTTAAGGCGGAGGTAGGGTGGAATCACACGTTTGCGCGTAACGAACAACAGCACTACTACAGAGCTGCCAGCATGTTGAAAATGCTCTAGAAAAAAGCCCGTTATTGGTGTGTGCGCTCGGAGTTTTTTTCTAGTAGGGGATTTTGTAGTGCAGGTTTCGTCATTTTGTAAATGGCAAGATGGTTATTATAGGTGTTAACAGGGTTCATGCACGACTGAATGCCATAGAGTTAGTGCCAAATATGACGGACTTCCCGTGGTGTTTTCACTGCCAAATTGTCTACTGCCGAATTGAATGGCTTCAGGCGAATTTCGTTTCACATATATTTCGTGCCTTAAACTAAACCTGAACTTAAAAATTAAGTTGAATGACTTTGGCAGAACTAGCACTTTTTGTCTAAAGTGGCAAGCATACTTGGCAGCGAAACGAATATAATGTTAAATTACGAGAACTTTCATAGTTTTCTTTTAAGCATTACTTCTGCTAGTGATTACCTCACTTCTGTTGATATCTTTTCCTCGTTTATCACTTGAATCACTATGAGAAATTTACGAAACCTGTATTTGCTTTTTCTTCATTTTTTTGCCAATGGATTGCTTCATTTTAGATTTAAAGCCGAGTCAGTCATGTATGTCTTGGTCCAGATGGTCGTTGGTGAAATTCTTCGGTCTCGTTCACCCACGGCTAGCCTTGGCCCCCGCTATTGGAATTGCGGAAGAATGAGGTCAGTTGTGGGCGTTGAACACATTCACTCCGAAAGACATCAGATCAAAAAGCGTTTTTGTTGCATTTGATTCATCGAAAAAACTCAGCTTATCTCCATGGAAGCGGAGCCTGTTTGTGTGTTGTTCTTTAAAGTTGTTTTCTTCGGATGAGATTCCTAATTTCTTCACCCATTCACTGTTTTTTACCGTTTTTTGCCTCCTCTAATTTCGGCTTGGGATATTTGTAGAGCTTTTCCAACTTTTCTATGCCGTGTTTCACTGACGTATTTTCCATAATATTTCACATAAGTTTGAAGGATTGTTTGAGATTGAGGACAGTTGTGTTCATTATGGTTTGCTTTTTCTAAGAAGCGATATAAGTAGCCGTCGCTTTTTTTCTTACAATAAGTCTTTGCCACTGTTAAATCTGAGTCCCTTCGGTCTCTGTTGGGCGATAATGCACTCTTCAAGACGGACATAAAGGAAGAGAATAAAGCGTTCGGCGCTGATCAATCTCCTATAGATGCGCTATGCTTTCAATTCTATTTGTAGAATAGTGGAAGCGACTGAATGCATGTTTGGCGATGGCCCTCTCATATGCCAGCTCAGTGTTTTTATCGTCTTAAATATGTCCTTTATCAATTTGCCGATCCGGAGCGGTGAAGGGATTTGCTTAACAATAGCCGTTGAATCAAGCCACTGAGCAAATTTTGTTCCAGAACACTTACAATCAAAGCGCCACACACGCATCGAAAGAGTGCAACTATATCGCATCAAACGATAGAGATCTACCGCATTCCCGATAAGATCACCATACGAACATCTGGAAATTCTTTCTCCAATGTATTTCATAGCCAGCGTTTCATTGTTCCTGTACCTGGGCAGTTTCGTTGCGAGTATTCGTTCCATGATTGTTCTTCCCGTATCCTCGGTTTCCTGCCTCAGTCATGCCGCCGTCTGTTCTCAGGTGACCCGTTTGCAATCCATGGCTCTCTCCCATCACTTTCGCTTTCGCACTCTGATCTTCAACTGACGCTGTCCCATACTGAATGTGGCCCAGTTTGGAACTGATCGCAGTCTTTCACTGATTTCGTCGGACACAAAATGATAAAGTAAAGTGTGATCACTGACATCATTTATCAAAATGCTTATTTCTGCTATGTTTTTCAGCAGAGTAATCAGAGATTTTCAGACATAGGATTCTGGACTTGGTTCCGATTATTCAAGTCTTTTTACCCTATCTTTCTTTTGTCATTCGTTATTAGAAATAAAGAGTGGTAACGGAATACGCTTTTTGTGGAAAAGCGAAACAAAAAAAGTGGACTCGAGTACCTGGTTTTCTGGTTCGACTAGCGATAGAAATGACCGGTTTAGAGAACGTGTGCTAGCACCTTTTTAGACAGTCTTTGAAAAATTTTGCAAAAACAAATAACTCGAACGTCTCAAAGAACTCGATGAACCTTCGCTCCGAAAGTTTATCCGTACCGCCAAAAATCGTTCTCCTCAATGTCATTCACAGGATTATCGTTGTTCGAACTACGCCTCTTCGAAGTTTCACTACATTTTTCAAATTTTTCATTTTGTCTTAGGGTGATGCCTTCGTTATTATCAGAATATGGTAAGAAATTCGAAGATTGGATGGTGGAGATGTTCTACCAGTATGGTCTAATCCTCGGTAAACATCCATTCTGGTTTTGTGCGGCCCACTAATTTTTACTGCCTGTTGTGTACCCGGTTTATTTTCGTTGAAAATCAATCTCGACCTCTATAAGCTATTCGTTCCATTGGATGCACCGGTTAGTGGAGTTTGTTATTGTCTGATACTTACTGAAACAATTTTAATCCACTTATACAACTTATATTCCTTTTAAATGGTTTTCCAACGAACTAATATTCGACGCCTCTTTTTTGGAAGACGTCACTAGATGCTTCATCTACAGTTCCGACTAGCTCTCTTTGGCAAGCAAATCATTAACCAGGCATTGTCACAATATTCAAAAGGCCTTCAATTTTATTCATTACCCTAGGGACGCGTCATATATTCACTTCATTCAATGCATTCAGTAGTTTGCAAGAACACGCCGAGGTACCAACTTAGTGTTTCTTTAGCCTCGCCGACAAATATGCTAGCAATTTGCAAGCCATAAAGGAAATGGGCCTTGGGTTCGCATACAGCTCATGATTGAACCGACAGCCATATGTGTATTACACTGCGGCTCTAACCAATTTTCTACACATTATGCTGTAATCTTAGCAATTTTTTTTACCCACAAAGAAGAACCAGTTAATCCCACGAATCCGAAATTTGTTTATGAGGAAAAATCTGGCTCATACTTGTTAAGATGATACGATTCGCCTTTTTTTCTGATGGAACAATCAAACCGTAGACTCCTAGTTAAGCTATAGTTTTTGATAGTAGTAAGAACCCTCACAATTCTTTGCGTGAAATGATCATGTTACCATGCAGGACCATGTTTATGGTGATTTTGTCAACTTGTTGTTTTTAAAATGTTGCAATTTTGAGGTGCGCTACGAACATGAACGAAGTTTAATATTTGATGAGATGTCGATGGGAGATTTAACAAAAAATTAAAGAAGCGGTATCTTCGGGACAAAGTGCATCTCAGCAACAACGACGACAGCCTCGTGACAATAGCCAGCTAGCAGCCCACTTAGAGATTCATAAATCACAAGACGATCTGAAGGGACGTGTCGATGACCAAAAAAACACAAACAAATATTACCAGAAGTAAACGACAGAGTAAAGTGGACCCACACAAAAGGGAAATGATGGTTAAAAAGACACATGGCCGTAATTCCGCAGGTAAGGATTATCGCTCGATAACATTGTCACTAAACAAGTGCGGTTTTTAGTCCACCACGCATTCATATAATTTACAGCACCGAGGAAAACTGATATTCTTCGATTCTACGTCGTTCATAAAAAACTTCGAAAACCTACTGCAATCGAAATATCTTGGACCTCTCTATGAATATACGACTAAAATGATGAAGGTAACAATGGAATTTCATGGCGAACATTACGGGTTGGAAGATTTTTGCTACAAGGATTCAGGTCATCCGGTAAGTAGTAATATTTCACTACTATCATAATGTAGTGTTAATGCTGTGACTTGAACACTATCCAAAGTCAGGTTATGCGGTTTTGCTGACTGACTCCGTGCCAATGTAGATACGAAGAATTTACCTCCTCACCTTTTTAATATCCACTCTATAGGTGCAGATGATACTCTGAATCTTATTTTATGTGTGTGTATTGGCTCAGGAATGCGACAATTCACTTAATCTTTGGATAAAACATGCAAATGTCCTATTCGAAGATGGGAAAGTGAAAACGAATCCGAATCTTCAGCTCTCGTATCCAGTACTCTACTTATTCAACCGACCAAGAGACATTGGAAATGTAAGTGGGACCGATAATTATTTTTTTCTTGATTAGTCAAAGCATTTGTCATTAGCTCGTCCCTACTTGTGCAACTACACTGTTAAGGTGATTTATGGTGTAGACGTTAAAGGAGAGAAAAATGAAATTCAAGGAGCACGAGTACTCACTCTACACTGGTTTGTTTATGCTGGATACCTTTATGTTCTTCCTCACTCAAAAATTGATCAGCTGATAGATGAACAAAACATATTATGACGTTCTCCTAGGATGATCGACTATCCGGGAACACCGGAGAATGACGCTGCTTATTACCAGTACAGAGAGACCATAATGGATTTTTGGAGAGATGTGATGAAAGTGACGGCCTTCGAAATCATACCACATAAGTAGGTATCACGTCGATATTCAAGAATACTTGTTCAACAACTGAACTTATGAGTGCACTTGTGCTCAGCATCCGTCCTCTGATTGTCTTTTTCCCGATTTTAAAAGTCGACGGAATGCAGAGATTTTTATGAAAGCACTCATTCGTACTGACCATCATGGCGAATCATTCAGTAACCATACATCAAACTGTAGAGCTTATGCATGATCGTTTTTTTTCAAACAAATATAAATATCTCACATTTTGCGTTGCAGCGATAAAGCAATGGACGACGAAATGATGAAAATCATCGAGACCACGGTGCCATTTGCTGTACCGGCTACCGTAATGCTTATGTTCTATGTGGTATTTGCAAACTGGAGTTCTGTTAAACATAAGTAAGTCTCTTTTATTGCATTTATACTGGCAACATACGTTTTTCTAGTAATGTCTATGGATTTGAGATCAAAACCACTTGAGATGTATCTTGGTGTGTGGACCGTGATTTTGGCTCTGATATGTACATTTGGCATCTTCTTTTGGTTCGGTGCTGCGTTCAATCCCCGTGACTTCAACTATGCCTTTTCTCGTTTTAGCAGTCGGTATGCTTTGTTTTTCAATCAGGATGTTATCTATCTAAAGACACCCTGATACTGTAATACAGTTTTTTGTTCTTCAGAAAAGAGTCTTCATTTTATCTTCGAATGCCATTGACGTAATTCTGAAGTCGTACAGTTGTAATGCCGAATTTTCCAAGAATACCCATGGCTACCGATAGCTATGATTTCGGCTCGGGTTTTTTAAGGTATTGACGACGACTTTTTGATGATCGCAGCGTGGCGTGAAATTGACCGACGTGTTCCGGTCTATCAAAAAAATAGCGCTTGTTATGGCCGATGCTGGTGCTTCAATTACTGTTACCTCGTTCACCAACTTTTTCTGCTTCGGTAAGCCATTTTCAACGCTAGTTCATAATAGGTTAAAGTTTCAAAATCTTGCACGCATTAAATTATAAGATAGTTTCTGTTGAAAGCATTTATAAGACTCAGAACTATGTTGCAGCACTCGGATACTATATGTGTTCCACTCCTGCGGTTTCCGAGTTCTGCTTGATCACTGCTTGGGCTGTCCTCATTGACTATCTTATGCAGGTGGTTACAGAAAAGTTGTGGTCTTTCCAGATCTTTAAAATGAGAAGAAGACTCTTAGGTCACCATCTTCGCTGCAATTCTGTGTTACTCGGGAAGAAAGGAAGATACCGGAGGATTGGCTTCATGTTGTTACAAGAAAGAGGTATTTTTTGTGGAATATGGAAAGAGGAATGGAATTGCTTTGATTGTCAGGATCAAACACAAGCGGAAACCGCTTCGCCACCAATCGTTCAAACCACAGATTTAGTGATCGACTGTCATCATCATGCAAAATCAAAAAGTTGTAAGTCACATGGCCGAGCGTTCTTTCACACAAGAGTGTTCTTAAAATTTTCTGTTCAGTACCGTACATGCATAAGTTCTTCGGTGAGCGTTTTGCTCCTTTTATACTTCGTAACGACGTCCGGGTTATCTGCTGGATTCTATTCATTGCATATACATGTGTAGCACTCTATGGATGTTGTAAATTAAAGGTACAACAAGCTTTGATTTTTGTAAAAAAGTATTACAGTAGTTTTTCTTCGTAGTGTGAGATTTACTCTCATGTGACAACAATCGCATTATCATCAGAACCAAATTTAGGTCGACATCAGCCCTGTTAAATACATTCGTGATAACTCACCTATTCAGACGTTTGTAAAACTGGCTGGTAAGTCATGCTGTCGTTGTTTCCCAATTTTACCGGTAATTTGCTTTTTTTGGAATGTTCTTTTTAGCGATGGACTTGAAGAGAAAGTAGCGTAAAGGTTTCGGTTGGTTTCATAGAAAAGGACAGAAATTTACTCTTTAAAATAAGTCAAACACCGTTTAAAGAAGATAAGAGTTAAACTAGCTAGAAATATATTAAGATAGATTCTCGTGTTAGCCGCTATAAAGATGAGAAGGCTAGTTCCCATATTTGTTTTTCGAATCTCCTTTCCCTTTATCAATTTTTCGAGTTAGCTCTCAGGTTACGTCAACAAGCTTCATTGAGTTACTACAGTGGTATAGTAAGGAAGAATTCCTGGATATTGAACAATCGATATTTCCATCAGAAAGTTAATGCAAGGGTAAATCTAGAGTAGGATTTCCGGTATCGACCTGATAGAAACAGAATTGCAAAGCAGATAGTCTGCTTTAATGAAGAAATGAGAACGATCTGCCACATTTCGTAACTTGAAAGGGAAAAAAAGGAGGTCCAATCAACAAAAAATCAAAGCAGAAGATGATCCCAGGGTCTTGTTAGTTGTGAATAGAGACGATCTAATCCACTTTATGTTCATAAGTACACCGTCTGGTGAGTATACAACACCTAGGTTTTTCCCATGCTTCTTCGGATTATCTGTAATTATTTCTTTTTAATATCCACACTGCTTTAATTTTTTTTCCTTATAAAAATCAGATTTTCAAAATCCAGACTGCTCTGCTTTTTTTTCTTACAAAAGGTTAAATTTTTTTCTATCAGTGATATACTGAAGAAGAGATTCGAGGGGTTTTTGCTTGCAAACGAAGGATTTCGTGAAGGAATCACTACAACGCTCGCAATTTGACTGATTTCACGTTGAGAGCGTTATGAGATCGTTCTCCGTGACCAAATAATCTCGTCGCTCTTCTCTAGCGAATGAAGGAAACGAAATACCATTCTAGAAAATGAAGGGTAATATTAAACTCATCATAGAACAACGTTAAAGTGAAATTTTACAGACAAGTATATCTGGGCTGATAATGTGATGCCGAGATTCCATGTGATGAATCCACCTGACCTACGTGATACCGCTAAACGCTCTCGACTTAATGAAGTCGTTTTTCGATTGGAGCACACTAACTACTCAATTGGAAGGGTAAGTTATCCAAATCCTATGTGAACATCACACGAAATAATTGCTATTCTAATAACTACAAGAAAATTTGAAAATAGGGGGACTTAGATATGTATACACTCTTCAGTCTTCTTTAGGTGTCAACGAATTTTTGGATGTGGCAGTATCAGCAGTACCTTAACGATTTCCCAGACATCGATTATCAGAAGGACTTCTACAATAAGAAGTATCTGAAGGACTTCTTCAGCCAAATTGATTATTCACAATATCGGAGTATGCGACGGATTCCTCTTCTAATCGGCATTGATTTCGATATGTTTATGATTTCCACGTATATTTCAGCACATGTGAAAATACTTGATAACGTTACAAATGGCGAACCATGCATATCGATGTTTATTTTTGAAACATCTTTCTACGGGCTGGATAGTTGGGATAAACGACAACGTAAGTGGTTTTTTCTTCAGTAGTTACTGCTTCTTCTTAACTGAATGCAGCAAAGTGGTTAAACTTGCCTCGCGGTGCACATAATCGTTAGTTCGATTTCTCAGTTTGAGCTAGCCAAGAGTACTATTTCTAAAGGATAAACACGTTGGCATATTTAGAAGGATAAAGAAAAAGACATTAACTTGATAGACATAAATGCAAGTTATTGCATACCTCAAATATAAATCAAATCACTTCTGCGATTCCGCAAATGGAGTCGCATCGCGCATTCCTCAGGGAATGCTTAATCCGAAAACGTTATTCTTTTATTTCTTTTATTTTCATACATATTTTTTTACCCACAACTTTCAAATGTAATCTGTGCTAGGTGAACTTTTTAAATGGAGAGCAATCCTGGACGAGTATCCTGAATTTGACATGTTCCTGGCTGGTATTTTCAGGTACTTAAGAATTTTTTTCCATAAAACTTTAGAACAAGCAAGTTACTAAACCTTCATAGACGTAACTCTAGCAACTACTTCGTTACTTACTACGAACATCTGCAGAAAAGGTTGTTATTGGCAAACTCGTCTTCTGTGTTTTTCCGGTTTAATTGGAACATTTGTAAAGAATTAATTTTAAGAACATTATTGAGCATGTCTACTAGTTAATGTGAAATTCATCAAAAGTAAGGACTGTTGAAAAGTCGATTAAAAAGTTAAAACATCTTTATGTGAGTAGTTTTGACGTTTTATAGTCTGTGTGATGACTGTTTTTTATTACGCCATTAATGTTGTAAAAATATTTATCCTTTTTTTTTCCTGTAGTCCTTTCCTTATCGACCAACGTCATACAATTGCTCCCTCATCAATGCAAACGATCGGCTCGGCACTGGCGATGATGGCGCTCATTTCGTTCTTCTTTCTACCAGATGCGGTTTGCCACTTTTTCCTATTCCCATTTGTTATATAATTTGCGTGACCTGACATGGCAAGTATCACAGTGTGCGGATGCAGTTAATTTTTGCAGCAATCAGTTTTCCTAATGACCTGGTCGTTGTTGTCCATTTCTATGGGTGTCTGTGGTGGATTGGCGGTGCTTGGGTCCGACCTGGACTCAGTTAGGTGAGCACTCTATTGGCATCTATTTGCCTATGATGGTCGGTGGATTATTTAATTTTTAAGCTTGCTAATCAATGTTAGAAAATAAACCGTGATCAAAAGACGTGATGATATGACGATGAGAAAAGAGATGAATCGAGCAAAGTAAGTAGGGGATAACGAAAGAAGTGGGATGGCTGACAAAAAAGAGTTGAGACAAAAAGCAATTTCGACACAAGATGAGAAAGTTTGAAGTAGTAGAGGCGTTAATTTGTACGTATTGCAGTATGGGATGTATTGTGATGGCTATTGGTTTGGCTGTCGATTATTCAGTCCACATTTGCTATCGTTATCATCGCTCCGAATTTATGAAATCCTCGGATAAGGTCTGAACTCCGGTTGTGAACCGTTACGACGTTTTTCGTCTTTTTGCACTAAATCGCACGAATGATCACAGAGGTGCGCAGTAGTCACGGAGTTGCGTTTCAACCACGGCTACGGCGACTACCATGTGATCGTTACAAATTTTTCTCAGAATTTTGACAGATTTTCCTCTAATTTTGTCATGAATACATCATATTCAGGTTCGCGATACACTGTCTTCCGTGGGATGGCCAATTACACAAGCGGTTACGTCGACATTGTTTGGCCTTATTACGACCGCTTTTGTTCCCGCTTATCTCGTTCGGGTTTTCTTCCAGACTGTCTACCTAGTCAACATTATTGGTGAGATACAGCGTTTACTTCGCCTTTTGTCGTTTCCTCTAAAAGCTTTATTTGTTGGCTACATTTGCAAAGGTTCCCTACTACTACACAGTTGCATGATGCTGTTATTCCCGTCCTGTAGGCGTGTTACACAGTTGTCTCACATTTCATCGTCGAGTAAGATGAACGAGTATTGAGTATATGCCCAGATAGTATTTGAATCCGAAAATCTCCAATGAAACGAAAAGCGGGAGATATATGACACGGGAAAAAAAACAACGCAAAGAGCTTGAATGAGCAGCACTGTTCTCTAACCTGAAACCAGCTATTTGTTTTCAGCGTATCATTTGTATTCCCATTTTTTTCCTGATAAGAACGAAAATTTCCAGGTCTGACTCATGCACTTGTTTGGTTGCCGCAACTGGTTGCAGCACTCGATCCGTGCGAGCGGGTCCCACTAAGGTTAAGATTGAAGAAACACTAAGCAGCAGAACGATTTTCCTCTGAGAAAAAACATCCTAAAAATTGAATATTGACTGCTGCGAACTTCATGTTAATGAGATACTGGTTAAGTTTTCTGTCAGCAGTAACAGAACGTTTTCATTGGTTTAAATGCACTTTTTAAACAACATTCCATATTCATCTGTTCGTAATGTTTCATTCTCACACACTTATTAGAAAACTTTACTCCTTTCCTCCCATTTTATCCCTTTCGTTACCTTTTCCATCTAGCTTTCTTTCTACCCAAGTGTCGGATTGCCTCAGAAAGCTCTTAAATAAAGTAAAATTCCGAGGTGCGTGAAAAAGCTCATTTCAATGAATGATCTGATCAGTTTTGTTCAACGAGAAGAATCGATGTTTGTTTTCTCAGCATTGGGATAATGTTTGCCTAGTTACTCCTTTGTTTAGCTACAAAATCACGAGTAAAATTTTCTATGGCAACGTTTGCGCAAAATCGGAGGCACTTATTCTTAGGAAAAGTTCGACGTTTACATCTGAGAAATCTGATGTGGTTAATCCAATATTAGAAGCTATCATCCTTGTAGCGGAAACGTGGTTAAAAGGCTGTAGATCACCTTCCAGTTCATAGGAGTGGACGACATTTGCACAGAAACTACCTCACACGACTTACGGCAAATGTTAGCAGACCAAAAAAGCCTGTTTAAATTGACGTCGACTAATTTCCCTTAAAAAGCTATAAGGGCGAGATGTTATTATTACACTGATATACAAATATTCAAAAAATGACAAATGATCCATACGTGAAACTGTTGGTTCATCGACGAGAACTAATTCGAAGCTTTTTTGTGTGATTGTCGCCCATGTTGGCGTTCTGTTTCGAGAACTATGGCGCCTGCAAGCCCAGTTTCATCATTCATAGATCGTTTTGAGTTGTAAGTACAACCACTTAAACAGAACCGCAAACATGTCCATTCGTCTTGTAGATGGTCACATTGGAGGGCTCATGGATACTTTTGAAGTCCACTATATTGTTGTTCATGCACGTCGGCAGCCAACTCATTCCATTGGGTTAGCTTTCCATACGTTTTATTTTCAACATGTGCTCGTAGGATCTCGATGATTGCTTTCTAAGATTTCAACTGCAGATCCCAGCTAGGTAGCCATACGATGTAATACAATAATTGAGGAGTGAGTGCAGAACATTGGTAACTTAACAATGAGACAGCGGCCCTTGCATTTGAATGCAACGCTCGAAAAGGTACTATAAAGCTTTCCACTCATTAAAATAGTGTTTTTTTATGCAAAACGGGAAAATTCTTTTAAATGACTTGTTTGAAGTAAAGCAACGCAATTCTTCAGTACAGGAACTGATGAAACAATGATGTTACTGCACGCTTATAAGGAGGATACTGTTTGAATTTTCGCCGTTTTTTCACGTTCAATGTAAGCTGCAGGATGTATTGCCACCGTGAAAGGAGACCAAAATGGATGGGCAATATATTAAATGCCGTTCTGCATAAAAAGGATTCACGGAATGGGTTAGTCATTCGAGTGTGCTCCACTCCACAATCGCTAAACTGGACATTTTTTACAAGAAATTTTTATTATGTAGTTAATTTATTGCTTACCAGTGACAATACATTCAACAACCATGTTTATGTGTTGTTGAAACAAATAATGTACTTCTTCTTATCTAAAATAACAAACAGAAGCTTAGAAGTCGAACAAGACTCGTTTAGCGTCGGAAGAGCACAAGTCGGGTGAGTGATTTTGGTAAGTGAGCGACTAGTGCTTTAGTAGGACTCGTGGGTGTTGGGGCAGGTGCAGGTAGACTAACGCGATGTGATGTACTGTCACCGTTGTCAGCATGTTCAACACCAGTACCACATGCTGTGACTGGACCAGTAAAAGGTGACGCTGACGGTATTCGACCGTCTATCATACCAAGTAAATATGGAAAATCGAGAGCCGAACACTAAAAACATGATCAATTAAACGATGTTTGGCATTATTTAAATACAGGAAATTGACAAAACAAACAAAGGAGACGATAGCAGTTTATGCAACAGACGAAAGGAATTGTCGCTTTCCACAAAAGCACTTCTACTACTGTAGATCATGATATTTAGTTTCTCAACAGTAGACAGAACAGATTCGAAAAAACTGTCTTCTGTTAGTATTATGGGTTCAAGGATATGTTGCTGGACAGAATGATTAGAAAAAAAATTCCGCAATTCCTATGCCTGAGCAAAAAAGATACTTGATTCTTGATACCTGAATGGTCGGCGCTCATTGGTTGTGTGGCAACCAGCATAATCTCCATTTTTCGGAGATTTACTGGTTAAGCCACTGTGGTTCCCTGGAATCTCAAGGCCAGCCTGGCCAAAGTCTGACCCAGGTCTTCACCACCACAGGCAGTCGCAGCCCCTGTGGATCAGAGAGAGAGTTGTCACCATGCGACTTTGATACCAGGACGGTGGGGGGATCCTGGTATTGGTTTACTCTTAGCTAGGCTTCCTGATGGAAACGCCGGACTCCCTCTCAGCATGGGAGACCCTGCCGTGGGAACGAATCCCCGCTGTACATCGCAGCCCACACCCAGGAACACCTCCCAGTCACAATGAGGAAGATGAACCGTTGGAAGCGATCAAAAACGATATGATGAACAGCTAGATACATCATCGTGAAGATATCGTATGCTTCAATGCCAATCCGTTTATGCATTACTTAGTTACAAACTTTTAGAAATGGCGTTTAATAAGCAGAACTCTGGATCTACGACAACATTCATCTCAATAGATTCAATAGCGACGTTTAAAAAATAGATATTAACCGATTTCTGCAATCTGTTGCCAACTGCGTATAAAAGGTGGCCAGATAATCTAAATCAATACCTCAGCCTCATGTTCCGTGAAATCGTCTATATCCACGAGCAATGAGTCATGTTCCATATGAAGGCTATCACGCTCAATCAATAACTCAACTAGTTCAAGATTTTTTCCTGAAGAAAAAAAAAGTTCCTAAGACCTAAGAAGATTAGTCGATTTTTTTTTCAGCAATCTTTATCTCAGAATAGTAACGGGCCTATCTATTGTAATAAATCTACGTCTCGTGTTAGCTAATCAATGAAATAACGCACACCAAGAGATCTGTTGTGTTACCGCAAAAAGAAAAACCGATGAAAATTATGCAACACATTCAAAAGAGACAATGATAGAACATGAAACAACCCAGCATCCTTCTTTATAATTAAAAAAATATAAACAGAGTTCAAGATCAGCCATTCATAGACAAAGTGAGATTGTCAAGATATTGTAACGTTAGAACGATGATGATCCACTTTTTCTTGCAGCAAATAAAATAAAGCTCTCGGCGTTGATCAATCCCCGAGGGATGCGCCATGCATCCGACTTCATTAAGCATCGTTGGAGGTGACTGAATATATATCTGGCTTTTACAATGACTCGCGGTGGCTTACCGATGTGTTGAGCCAGTGCTGCCATCCTCTCAGACAAGTATGGTACCAATTCGCTGACCCCGAAAGGATGGAAGGCTTGGGGAGTCCACGAGCGCGGGAATCGATGCCATGTGTACTGCAGGGCGCCTCCGACCACTGCCCCCACACGCACCATTTTGTCGCAATATATTCATTAACGTGTTTAGTTTTACCAAAACAACAAATGTTTTTTCATAGTAATGTTACACCTTGTTGTTCACTAATGAGGCGGATAAAGCAGACATTTTCCATCAAAATAACCACCATCATGGCAAATGTCTTGAAAAAAAAAACATAAGATTGCCATTAAAAAAGCTTCTTAATAGTCGTTAAATTCATTATTAGAGTGCTAGCTTTTTTCAATTCTTCTTGAAGGCTTAGAGATGGAAATGAGGAGTTCTTGTTGAAAAAGGACGTTAATTGATTAGACGACACAACAGTTTCTAAGTGATCAAAGCTGATGTTTAACGCTAATGTTAAAACGAATTTTCCAAGGAGGCTCAAAAAGTTAATCGCATCAGCAACCAACTACAAAGATTTCACAATATAGTTTGTTTCAGGGAGCGGATAACATAATGGTAGTGATGTCGGCCATCACGAACACGGTGTTGTTCGATCCCGCCCCAGGCTCAACAAGCTTCTCATCACTTCGAGGTCGCGAAATTCGTACCGGACTTGCCCGCGAGAAAATAACTCTCCACAATCCAAATGGGAGCATTGCAGCCCGGCTATCTCACGACTCCAGTGAGAATCGACTCGACCAGCATTCTACGACATCCATTATGAAGTAAAGATCTTCAAGCAGCAGCGACGCCATACGTAAAAGTAGGAAGAGCTTCGTGGAAGATGAATGACAGGAAACGAATCGAATGCGAGAAATGCTGGGATCCACATGGCGGATGTGAAGGCTGGTCGTGCAATATAAAAAAATAAATAAATAGTGCGTTTATAAGAAGGGCATAATAGAAAAAAGCACGATTTTTGCACAAAAAATGACAGGTTATATTTGTCCCAGAAGGGCAAAAATTTGGACAAAAACCGCAACATTCTCTTTTAGATGAGATGCTACACTCTCAGTAATTGGTATTTTAAAATGAATGGCACCCGTTTTTTTTTCTCATTTTCATAAAAGTTTCATCCATGGATGATTTTCCATAGGAACCAATCCGAAATTTTCGCCATAAAACGATCTTTTAGTCAAAACGACGAGGAGAATAGAATTGAAGCACTCAGTGAAAGTATTTTTTAAAATATTTATGCTAATAAATTCGGAACACTTCGATTCAGGAAACTATTATTTGCTCTTATTGTACTATAGAAAATCATGTGACAGGCTTGCAATGTAACAACGGAAATGCGATGTTTTCATTCACTTTAACTTTGTCGACCATTTGGTGGGAACATTTGCTTTCGCAACTGACAAATCTAGTCGTTTTTCGATTCGACCAACTGCAGATTGTTCTTGTGTTACTTTACAGCTGAATGATTTACACCTGTATTGGTGCACTCCCTAACATCTCGGAATGAATAATAACGCTTTCAGGCCATAAAAAATCGCCGGACTGTGAAAAATCCGTAATTCAAGAAAATGAAAGATATTCCTAATCAGCAAAAACATCGCCCGAATCCCCGAAGTTTGGGAGATTTTTCTAGATTTTATTTCTTGCTCTCTCATCAACCTTTCCATAGTTGAAACTGTTCCTAACAATAAACCAGAAAAGTGTAAATTAGAAAACCAGTAAATGGAATGGTTATATGGAGAAAGGTCTAGCAGTTTTTATTCCCGATGATGAGAAGTGATATCACGCAAAGGTACAGTACTGACAACTAATTTATCAACAGCCAATTTATTGGTCTCGGTATTCTTTCTGCTGATAAAATACCTCTACTCAGTCCCATCAAACACAGGTCAATAGCAGAAGAAATATAGAAGAACAATAAGCCTACTAAGATAGAGATTAAGTAAGTTATACTTACGATCTATGGCTTCTTCTATCATCTCCTTTATTCGTGATACTTCATTGACTGACATTTTTCTGAGGTACTGTCGAGCTTGCCGAGGCACATCGCTTGCTTTTGACTTCGTACTGCAACTATACAAGTTAGAACCATTATTTACATATATATATATATATATATATATATATATATATATATATATATATATATATATGTAAGTAGCCTATTGAAGTACTAACCTTCTATGTCTTTGTAAAGCAAATTCAGCTGCTCTTTTCGCATTTTTCAAAACTTTTCTCGTTTCTCCGTGCAGCAACGCTTGCCGTTCACCTAGAAATCAAATCATAAGTGTACAAAGCGAGGAACATACATCATAAGTAACGACTTGCTGTGAATTTCTGGTGTTTTCCTTTATGACTGTAAATCTAAACTTTCTGTTACCCTACGTCTACGGTGCGCTAACAGTAGAAACTAACGTTATTCTAAAGTTCTCAAATATAATTCACAATAGTTGAAACATGGCATCCCGAATCGGCTTTGAGCCCAGGTAAGCTGATGCAGCAGTTGAAATCACAATACTTTTTATTTTTTAAGCTAGCATTGTGATTTCAACTACAGCCTCAGCTTAATTGGGTTCAATGCCCGATTCAGGATCCCCAGATCAATCCTGTTGACTGGTGACTGCTGAAGGCGCCTATCGATAGAACTAGCTGAGAGAAAGGAGAAACGAAGGACGCGCATGGTGTGGTGGTGAACGCGTTAGACCCCGGAAAGGGTGCTAGACCGTTCGTTCCCCACCGCAGACACCTGCGACCCGGAGTTTTGCAAATATCTCAGCATCACTGTGATCCCGTTAATCTTCGAGTAACCACTGTGGGTACAAGTACATTCCACTCGTCTTCGCCGTATATCAAAGCTTCATCGTTAAAACGACATGAAAAAGAGTCACATTTTTTGTAATAATATCACTTCATCACAGCTTTTTTTATATGAAAAGACAGCTACCCTTAACTCATTCGTCCTTACTGCGACAGGGTTTGCACTAGTTGTGCATTCCGACGAAAAAATTTCACCTTCTACTTATATTGAGTAGCCCATCTACAGAGCCGAACTATTGTTGTGCATTGCTACTTAACACCTAAGAACAGAGCCAGAGTAAGGTGGCAAACGATTCGCGACACCCTCTATGGTTCACCCAGTTCCTCATGTTGGCCACAATTCATCGAAACACATGCTTATTGTTAATCAACGTTGATATAATTAGCTCTTAAAGTCAGCAAACCAATAGTTTATTGGCTCACTATGGCTTGGGTCCTTTTGGACGTCAAACATCAATGTACAGCATGAGAATTGGATTTCACAAAGAATATCTAAGCTAAGAACAAGAGCGACATTTGTATAGGAATCACAGTTAATGGTGAAGCTTTTTCTACATACCATGATGACACAACGTAAGTCTACTCACTAACTGGTAAACCTAGCTTCGATTCACTACAAATGTTGGAGACTTCGGGAACTTAACGGTACAAGCTACTGGGAAGTCCAAAAAGAAGTATGAACAAACCTTTCATCCCCAACCATCACTTTATAGCTTTACAAGCTGTCATTTTTCACTGTATAGCGCGCACACGTAAAGGGTCCCGTGCAAAGAAGTAATTCATAATATTCGTCGAGCGAGAAGAACTGACGAAGTCGCATGCCCAATTTAAAACGGGTGAAGACTTTACTCTTTCATACGGGAATGCTTGGCAACAAAATTAGCGGAATTTAAGCTGATCCTCCCAACGGTTTACCGCCTCATCGTGGCTGGAAGGTGTTCCTGGGTGTCGTACTGCGATGCACAGCGGGGATTCGTCCCCCGGCAGGGTCTCCCAAGTTGAGAAGGAGTCCGGCGTTTCCACCAGGAAGCCTAGCTAAAAGTAAACCAATACAAGGATCCACCACCGTCCTGGTATCAAAGTCACATGGTGGCAAATCTCCCTATGATGCACAAGGGCTGTGACTGCCTGTCGTGGTGACGACATGGAGCAGACCTTGGCCAGGCTGTCCTCTGGATTCCAAGACAATGGCTTAACCAGCAAATCTCCGAAAAATGGTGATTATGCTGGGGTCCGCACAACTAGTGAGGACGGGCAGTTCAAGTGTCAAGTATCAAGTAAGCTGATAGACGTAGTAGACGAAGTTTCAGTTTCAATAATACTTATCAAAGGTCGACTGTAGTTGACTTACTCATTTGCCCTCGTTCCTTTCGAGTACTTGGCCCAATTCACCTAGACAAACTTCCCTATACAGGAATATTATCCCACTCCATACGAATAGCTCTAAAGGGAACAGAAAAAATTTTATTGGTATAACTAAAAGGCTTAACAGACAAAGCCTCTGCAGGGATTTCTCCTACACAGCATATGTTTACCTATATGCTAATTTCGGCAAATGAGTCAATTAATCTCCCTCAACGATTCCCTGATGCATCTTGATAAAGAGTATGTTTCACGATGTTGAGTTGTGATATAGAGCAGAGTGTGCATCCTCAGCAGAGTCAAATGTGTTGTGGATCGATATTTACACAAACAAGTTGGGCTAAGCAGTAAACTAATGCCAGGACTCAACACTGTATCGGCAACGGAAGCCAAAACGGGAAACTTTCCTCTGATGCAGAACAGCTGTAAGGTCTGGGATGACAACTTCGGGACGCCCTGCTATGTCCACCTCAAGAATTCCGAAAGAAAAATCCTCTCCAAGCAGCAAAATGCTACTTCAATGAAGTGTGGTGGTCCGTATAATTTTTTTTTAAAGAGAAGTCAATAAATAACTAAGTAAATATTAAAGTAGGCGGCTATTTCATTGGTATCTATGGTTTTTTTAAACAACCCATAGTGAAAGAAAGACAAGGCATAAAGCCATGTGATGAGCTCGCATGGTTTGCCGTTTTCGAAATGAACGTCGTAGAACTTCAGTTTTTCTTTCGGTACTATGCCATACACGATAGCTGATTGGGTCCCTCGAGGAGTCCTGTCCCTTTATTCGGAAATATTTGTCGTGCTTTATGGATATATATAAAAACACTCAGCGACTACACATCTTGGTGATGTGCAATTTCTGAATGATCCAAAGGGCTATTTCTAATCGGAGACAAATCAGCGTTCAAAAGAATGGATGGGTTTTAAATAGAAAGAAAACAAATGCTTCCATGGATGGCATACATAAATTTTGCATGAGTGAATACAACGCATGAGTTCACGACGGCAGCATTGGACAATAACCATCTTGACTAATGATGGATTTAAACAACCAGTTGCTTGCGATCACGGCCTAGAACCATAACACCAGCATGAAAGCCACCTCTCCATCACAGAAATCCCCCCCATCCGTCATAAATATCCCTTTCACTCATTAATCACCTAAAGAAGCGAACGCTCCTACGATAGCTCCTCAATAAAAAACAAGTTACTGTATGCCGCTTCATTAGTTGTTCCTTAGTGGTGAACATAAGGCAAGCATGAGCAATATTGTTGTGCAGTCAAGCTCAACTCAGCACTTGGCCACAGTGGGAAGAACATAGCTGAATCATGCACTACTTTCATCAAATTGTTTTGTTGATTTGACAATCACGTCCCTTAATTTTGCTATCGAACGGATTTTTTTATCTACACCCCGTGCAGATTAACGGCTTATTCAGATGGCACGCAAGTGTAAGGAGAATGTGGGGGAAGAAGCATTTTTGTTCCACATTAACCATTCAAGCTGAGCACTACCAATATCTCTGAATGCTTGAGATATATACTTCTTAGTTGAGAAGCCCGTATGATGAATGACTTAGCCCTATAGTTGAGAAGGAACTAAGCGCAGAGTCTGCAATAACACCGAGGATGTGGTGAAAAAAGAAAAAAACCGGAAAACATTCGGATCTGTGCACCTGTTCTACTTTGGAGGTCTTCCTATTTTAACATACGCCTTGGTAAACTGGAGGTTAACTTAACCAGAAAAGAAATCAGGACATGACTATCAAAGGTGTATCTTTTATTCCTCTATTTCTTGACGTTCCACTCTGCAGTACCCATTAATTAGTTGATTAGAATCGTTTCCTCACATCCAACATTTACAAAGGCCTTCGAATTTGCGTATGAGTTCGGCTACTTTTTGAACGCTGGTCGAGTCGAGTTTAATTCCTCAGAAATCTTGAGTTGACGACAGAGCTTCCCTAGGTATCGTGGATCGAAAGGAACTACACCCATACAAGCCCGGTAAGCATGGCATTTATAGAGCAGAAATTTTAAAAAAAAATAAGAAATCAGGTATAAAGATGTCGAACAACAAGTGAACCAAAGCCATAAGCACAAATGGTGGGATAAACAGTTAGTGATTGGGTTTTAAGGGGGTTAATCGCACAGTAGGAAGACCTTCGACCTGATGGTTACAGTTCTTCATGAATAGTATGAAAAGAAGATATTGCACTCTTCGTTTGCAGAAAGGATTGGGCAATTTTGTCGCGAGACAGAGATGAATGAAAACACTGTTTGTTCTTGCTCAAATCATTCGATGATCCAAGGGAGAACAGGCAGAGCCGGCATATATATATATATATATATATATATATATATATATATATATATATATATATATATATATATATATAAACCTTACATATATAGGTAAATATATGCATGTATGTGTACGCATCCACGCGGACATTTATTACATCATATCAATCTGCCTAAAAATAAGAAAGCTCTCGGCGTTAATCAATCCCTGAGGGATGCGCAATGCATTCGTCTTCATTAAGCATCGTTTGGAGGTATTGAATGCATATCACCCCTAAACAATGACTCGTGGCGGCCAACCGATGTATCGGATCAGTGCAGTGCTGTTACACTCTCAGACAGGTCTGGTACCAAGTTGCCGACCACGGAGGGATGGAAGACGGGCCTAGGGTGCAGGATCGATCACATGTGTATTGCAGTGCTCCTCTAAGCACTGTGCTACACGCACACTGTGTGAACTCTTCAACAATATCCTTCACACACCTTTTCCAGAAATCATACCGCTAATCTGATCCCAGCTACTCGGTCTCTGGATGTAAAAATAGGTGCTATCGGTTAATTCTCTACTGGACTAGAAATAAAACTATCTATTAGACTAGAAATAACAAAACACCACTAGCTTTGCTACTCTAAACAAAAAACAACTTAAAAAGTTCAAAAACAATGACGAAATTAGAGAAGAAATTAGGTGAAGTGACATGTACAGTTCTTGAATCAGCAAATACGCACTCCACACGTGTAACTGCGTTGGTTCTAATTGATGGACCTAGGGAAAGCGAACCTAACAACACGATTTTATGGATGAGAACCTACATTGGTCCAGATTCTGGTCGTTAACGGCTTGATCGCGAAGTTTCTGAAGATATGGATCCTCTTTAGATGAGCCAGGTCGACTGATTCCTTAAAGTTATGCTAATCATATGTGGACCATTTCAAAGAAAAAATTCCAAATAAATCCACTTTGTGAAACAAAGGAATTTCGGAAATTGTGAAAAGCAGTTCAAGGATTCATCGATTTCTTATCAACACTTTACAACTGTACACACCTATGTGAGAGCTGTTTCGGTGTAAAGATATATCAACTTCTTTAAATTAATGATATCATTTAATTCTTATGCTATCTTAGTTTTTTAAAAGACATAAAAATTGTAATGGACGCTTTCACTCGTAGTTTTTTCTTCTTGCTAACTATGGTTTTTCAACTAACTGGAACATTAATTTTACGGTTTCCAAGAACGACGAAAGCATGTCTCAGCTGAAGAGGAAGATAAATACTAATACAAACGAATCCCTATCAACCTTTTAGATTAGGTGTCGATCGCGACCTCGGTACCAGAAATTCGTCTTCCGATTCCGATAGATCGCTTTCAGATGCACTCTCCGCTAACTCATTCATGTAGCATACCTAAAAAGACTATAGAAGACAGGAATTCAGATTCCAATTCGCATTACTTCCACTTATGGGGAAGCGGGGAGGTGTTGCAGTTAGTGTTTAGAGGTGCCTCGAAATACGCACATGATTCCCTATAGCGCTCAATGGGTTACAAATTGTTAGCAATCCTGTCTGGTAGGGTAGAAAACAACTGATGTACTATATCGGAAGAAGCATGTAAATCATATAGGCCACATGTGCATGCAGTCACTTGTACGATACTAAATGGAGCCGAATGCATGGACACTTGTGACAGATGGACCGATGCAGAACGCTTTCACGCTTGAGCTTCAATAAGATAACATGCTAGTTGGAATGGGAATACCTAAGATCCATGCGATGAAATCTAAAGAAAGAAGCGCATTTATGTGGTACGTCACATGCTACTATTCTATTAAATAATGTTCTTTTAACTGAAGTCATTATAAAGGGTAAATGTGCTTTCAGTTACTTGTACGAAACTGAACGGAGTCGAATGCATGGACATTCCTGATTCTATATTTTGACAAATTTTGAATTACAGCATGTTGCTTCCACATACATTTGTTCACATAAGTGGGAAAAAAAACTTCTGCTCATTACCTGCAAGTGCATAGCTGCTTGTAAACGTAACGCTAAATTCGATCGATGAGGTCGAGTACTAACAACCGGACAACCGCCTTTCCATGAGTCAGCTTGTAATGCTAAACGTCGTCGAACCTAAACAATAAGAACGTTCTTATAATAGAAACAGTCACCACCAACATATTCGTCTCTTTATGCATTCATCATTGTTGCCTTCATTCCGTTTGTTTGTTTGTTTCCCTCTCCCTCACCGCCCTGTCAACCTCGTATTCCTTGGCAGCATTCTACTTACTTCTATTCACGCTTTCTTCCTTGTTTGTCAGTCACATCACGCATTTCTGCCATGCACTTCCAAATCCGATTTTCCCGACGTAATCAGCTGTTCAGCGAAGCGCACACAACGTAGTCCTCACACGGTAAATTCAATCCACAAACGCAAAGGATAAAGGGTTTGGCTCTCATCACTCCCTTGGGAAGGTTGCCATATGTTGGACTTCATTAAGCATCGCAGAGATTGATTAGACGAGATATCTGGCTTATAACACAACTTTTCGTGTCCTACATATTTGCCAATTCAGTGCTCATCGTCCTCCTCCAGAAATCTGGTAAGGATCTGCCGACCTGGGAGGAATGGAGGGTTTGGTGAATCCGGAGTTTGGGATCGAACCAACAACCAAGTGTGTATTGCTGAGCACCTCTAACCACTGTTCTCTATGTGCCTCTATGTGTTCTCCATGTCTACAATCATGTAATTCATAAACGTACGATCCACACACTTGAAATCTATGAACGCGCAATTCGTGAGCGTACGACTCACGCCAGAACTCTTGAATATGCTTCATTGCAAGGAGCATATTGGATAGGTGAACGTCACATATTTATTTTTGAATCATCGTCTCGAGTGCCCTATAAGTGAACATAGTCTTATAACCTTTCAAAAATCCACAGACATTACGAAGATACATTAATATTACCATAATTATAGTATTGAAGTCACTCAGAGAAGAAAACAGAAGCAGACCAAGAAATTTTACTGCGGCCCAAGATTTTTGGATCTCAGACGTCGTCCACTTGAATATTCGGATAACTCGTCAGTATTTAACAGCTTTTTCATCAAACGATATTTGTTTTAAAAAAAACTTCCTATATACTTTCTTGCGTAATATGTAGATGACTCTAATAAAAGTAATTCCCATTGATACGAATTAAAACGATTACATTTTGTCTGCAGCGTCACATCACAATAATGTTGTTTTCTAACAGTGTTCTAGTTGATAGTCTTATTCGATCACATCCAGTTATCATTAATCACTCGTTCATTTCATCTTCGTGTAAGTGCACAAAATCACTGGTGCAATGAAAACTCCAGTGGGAGGATTTTATCATGCTCTATTCAAAAGTTGCAATTCCATTAAACCAAGGATTTCAAAAAAGGCTTGACGCACACAATCTAGTATGCTCTCTCTCTTCTATATATATATATATATATATATATATATATATATATATATATATATATATATATATATATATATATATATATATATATATATATATATATATATGAAGGATAAAGCTGTCGGCGTTGATCAATTCCTTGCGGGATGCACCATACATTCGACTTCACTAAGCACCGCTGGAGGTGATTGAATGCATATCTGGCCTTTACAATGACTCGCGGTGGCCTACCGATGTATCGAGCCAGTGCTGCTATCCTCTCAGACAAGTCTGGTAGCAATTTGCCGACGCCGGAGTGATAGAAAGCTTGGTGAACCTGCGCTCGCGGGGATCGATCTCATATACATTGCTGAGCGCCTCCGACCACTGCGCTACATTCGCCCTATATATATATATATATATATGTATATATATATATGTATATGTATATGTATATGTATATGTATATGCATGCAAACAGACATACACACGCTAACACACTCATATCAACATACAGTAACACTCATACACATACAAGCAGACATACACAGAAACAAGGAAATTTGCACGAATTTTTTCCTCCAATCAAGTGCGTATGTCTTGGAAACATATTACACACTGCAGTGTCGACGTATAAATCGTCACTGATACTGGAGATAATAGCATGGACTACAATGTGTTTTGTAAGAAAATCTCTCCCTATCAATAATATGTTTGTGTTAATGTTGGCCAATCATTCCAATCATTGAGCTGGTCACTCTTCGATTAACCCATTTTTATAGTCCCAAAAATAGTCCTCGTTCAGCCGCTTCCATTGGTTACAAGGTAATTTGTCTACTGAAAAATTTAAATGGATTCACTCGGGTGTGAATGAACGTTCGTCTATATTTGAGAGCTGTTAACCTCGTCACGGTCATAAGTAGAGAAACACAGTTAACGAACAATCTTAGGTGAAAAAAATTACAACGGATTAATATGACAGTGCACAGAACAATAACCCATCGGAATTCATATGATTTTTTCGAGTGATCGTGTGAGCTTAAATTTCACTTCTTCATTAGGCTTTACGCATTCTTTAATTCTATTCTGATGAAACACAATATGCACATTAGAAGTAAGCATGACGACAACCAAGACGACATTTGGGTTCAGACATATTTGTACGACCATCCAAGCCATCCGATTGCATTCTGGTGTTAAACTTCAGGACAACCATCAAAGCTCCATCACTTGAAAATGAAGAAAACTGTTTACAGGTTTCAAAGAACCAATCAAAACAGAATCCCATTCTCGGTCAAAACTACCAATGTTGAAGGTATTCCAACTCTTCGATAAAGGCCTGAGAAAAAGCTCACATCTGTCAGAAAATGTCACCACTCATTTGAATAGGGATAACAGCTGGTTCAACTCCTCCCACTCTATGAATCAGAACAACAACAAGTGCCTGTGAATATTCACACTGCTCAGTCAATAATGAGATGCCGACACATTCACAAGAGAAGAGAATTTCTAAGTCCAAAGGAAACGATTTCAAGAAAACGCCCTATCCGATTAAGCAGAAGCCTCAACACCAAGTCAGCACAGATGATATCGAAATCAATACACGATTTTAACAGTGCAAGATTCCAACAGAGCACGCTTAAAGCATACCTCTTCACCTAGAAGCCTACGATCGTGCTCTTCACGCTCTCGTGCCGCATTCCTCAGTTGTTCTTCTAATTTGGCAAAGTCTAACTCCGGAAGCCCTAAAAAAAAAGAAAACACATAAATGCATGCTTTGGTAAAACTCTAATTGTTCGGATATTGGATGTATTCTAATACGTGATTTTCGCGTCGTATTTAAGCGCGTATTTCAAATATCCGAATATTCGACTGCGTTTTAGTTACAGACTACAAATCCTTTTTTTCATTGCAGGGTATTATATGAAATGCAGCGGCAAGACGCTGAGATATGAGCGAAACTAGGAGGTACAGGTGTGACTCGGAAACGCGATACCTTTCCGTGGGCTCACGTGCTATCCACTATCCCAACAGATATCCTTGCTCTTCAGCTTGTTAATTCACATGATACCCTGCTAAGAAAAAAGAATATACAATAAGTAAAAGCACAAATATTGTAATTTGGGTTGTAGCTGCAGCTGAACTGGTTTCAATGGCGATTTGTGCTTCGCAGATCATTCCCGTTGACGAGTGGTTGCTGGAAAGCCAAAGCAAGAGCCTCGGTTAGTTTAGTGGAGAGCACGTCAGGCACCGGGATGGTTAGTCACGAGTTCCAAGTCCAGCTGAGGTCCGGAGTTTTGCTCATAGCTCGGCATTCTTGTAACTTTACAATTATTTTCGCTGTAGACGGAAAGTAGAGCAACTGGAACTGTGCATTACATGAAAAAGCACTATGTGTTTTAATACAAAGGTTAATAGCTCGATAAAGTAGCATTAAAAACAACAGAAACAAACTAGTATCGAGATTTTCCAACTCCGAATTGATACTGTCACGGATCGCTTTTATATTCGTATTTTTCAGCATGAACGAATCCATCGAAATAGAGTTCGGAGGTTGACGAAACACCAACAGATTCGAACGTCTAAAAGTTTGCACTTTAAAAATATCTATCCGTCTCTATGATTCCCACGAACGAAATCTTCAAAATAAAGAACTTTAGTGCATTTAATTCTTCCTTGAATAAAGCATACACTTTCGAACGCTAATGAGCATCTAGACAAATGCGTCTCTAAGAACAAGAACGAGTAAAGTTATATTCGTAGGTGCACGGGCACAACTCGAAGGAGATTTTGTACCATTCGATTAATGCACATTTACCTATCACTTGAATCACTGTTGTATGAAGTTTCGACTGAAGCAGTACACTCCCTTCGTTCAGTCTCTAAACAAACAGCAATAACTAATAACAACAATAATAGCAGCAATCATAATATGGCGTGGTTCCTTTAACTGAATCGTAAACAAGGTCCGATGGTCGATGTTCTACGAAACTCGGCGTTTATCACTGAATTACTTTTTGCCCGTGACGAGTAGGTACCTGTTTACTAAATAATACATCTATTTTACACTAGGTTGTTGACGTTTTGGTTCAATTCATCTTCTTATGGCCCTGAAGAGGTCATATCAACACGTTGAGAGCTTATACGATCGGATTTCGTCTATAACCTTATCGCGAAGTCCTAAGTGTAAATTTCCAGTCACATGGTAGACCTTTCTGCAAACAAGTTCAGTCTTTTATTTTCCAATTTCCTCAGGAAATTCGAAGTGAATTGGTTCCCGCAGAACTAACAAATGTAGAAAAATGTAGCCGTCTCCGATTAATACAAACAAATTTGAGAGCTTAAGGAGCTAATGCACGCTTGAGAATGAAATAATCGTTTGTTCGGTACATTTTGAGAGTTTTGGCGTGAATCCAAACACAGCGTAGGATATTGGAACGAGTATACCATACTATGTGAACGAGACTTCTAACAACTGGCCAGAAAATCAGGCTTAGGGACCTTCTAGGGAATCTATGAATAGTATTTGACCAAATACTTTTCATAGTGAGATAACCTCCAACTTTGAAGAAGGTGATAAACGGCGAAACGTCAACCATTGTAATATATTGCAGCAAAGCAAACAAGTATTAACAAGCTCTCGTTAATTTGCCATGAATACAGTAACTCCATAAATGAGCGACTCGTTCCAACCTGAAGAGCTTAGGGAATCGCAGGTAGTTTCTCGTGCTTCTTGTGCTTCTGCATGATGTTGACGTGGTAACGACGCTACTTGGGAATCGCTAGTTTCTGCAAGGATATTTGTTATTTGAAGGGATTTCATGAGTCTTTCTTGGCCACTTCTTTACGGATAGTCAAACCAGATGACCAGATGAGTTATTCATGTTGTGGGATATTATGCCGACCTTTACGAGGCGACAACTCTACTGATACGTCAGTGTCACGAGCGCTACACGTACTCGACATTTCGAAAGAATCTTCCGAGCATGACGTCGAACCGGAGCCGCCATCTGCGTCTGCTATTTGACTACCTTGATGGTTTTCCAGTGATGACAACGACTCAAGACTAGAAGAATTTGATTGCTGATTGTGTTCGTCGTCAATGGAACGCAATTGTAATAATTTCACTACGTCCATACTACCCGTATAATTATTGTTATGATTTGAATGTAGAATGTCGGCTAGCGTTTGTACCGTGGTCATCGTTTTCCTTGTCGATGGCACCGATGACACAGGTATGCTAAGTTCGAACTGCTTGCCACAAATTGACTCCATCGTGGAAATGCCACTATCGTCGCGTGCATCTGAACTCGACGACAACGATACCGTACACGATATCGACGACGACGATGACGGTGATGAAGTCGATCCCTCCTCCAATAAAGAATGCGTTAATTTTGCTGGCTGCTGAGCCAACATTCCCTCAGAACTTCATTGGCGATCAATGCGTAACACGTTGTGCTGGCCAAGGCGACCAAGGGATATGGGCCTCGATCTGTAATGCAAAAAATTGTGGTGGCAAACTTTACTAAAAAGGTGTATTTGCTTTAAAAAAACAACGAAGGATTATAGTGCAAAGGACTTATTATGTTATAGACACCAAGCATATGTAATTTTCCTACGTATTAGCACGAAATGCTGAAAAAAATGAGGGATATGAAAACTAGGAGATTAAGCGCTTCCCTCAATCTGATAATTACCGCTGTTGTTTCTGACTTCATATAAATTCTTTTTTTTCGTTTTGAAAATTATAAAAAAAAGGAAATAGATGAACGGGAATGGTACTTGAATGGTGGTTGTACGAACATCAATACAGATATTTCTGAGATTGGAAAAACTGATGAAAAGATAGCAGAACAATGCACAAAATAAATACGGATGACGTAGTTATCACACCATTAACCCAAATTCAGTTTACTATTTAATATCTAGCTATCAAAATATGTGGAGATACGACCACTTGCATGCAATGAAGCCTAAAGCCACGTTAGCGTATTAGAAACTTAAAGGCACTCAAGCCGTTGGCGAAAGAAAACTATTTCATCCAGATTTAGAGATCCAGATGAAGTATGCAACTCATTTAAAGTTCAGATATCGACGATAGTAGAAGAATGAACGAAAGACGACAACTGAGAGCACAAACAAGCAAACTAAGATCGTTTTCTCCTTGCTGTACGGTCGCGCTAAAATCGAACCCGCTAGCAATGACATTCCAGTTCGTAGTCACTTCATATTTTTCTTCCTTTCTCACTGATTCGCAGCAAGTTGAATGATGTCTTCTTATTAAAATATCACTAAATGAGAGCGAGCATATTCTGAAGTGAAATCTTTCGAAATGAACACAGGAAGTTTAATGGTAAGCGATCAGCAATTCTATGCATTTTCCTCTGTTCAAATGGACACGGAATTGAATCTTTTGAATTGAATTTTTACGATGCCCGAAAACGTTTATGATCGTCATGAAGTGAATAAAGGAAAAAAAAAGAATGATGATCGATGATGAATAGTATATAAACAGAGTGATTCATTCTTAGGATGGTCAGATTGAGCTATTCGAAACAAATATGCTCTAACTTATTTCTTTTTCTCATACATGTATACACATGTATATACATATATCTATATAAAGATGCGTATATATAACGTATATACATATATACACATATACACATACATATATATAAAACAGTAGGAGCCAAAAGCTTAGATGACCTTTATGTCAGGATGTGAAAAGCGCTTGTTGTCAAGCCCAATGTGCATTCGGTAAGATGTTGTTCGTCATCCCCACTAATGGACGCGACGAGACACGAAATTGATTACGGCTAGTCCCATTAGTTTTTATACAGGGGAAAAACTCACACTAGTTATGAATACTTTCTTACTTTTGTGTATTCATGTGTATCGGCGACACTGTGGATAACATGATTTTCTCATTATTTTGTTGTGAGAGCATCGTGGATGACACAACGAAAACAAAGACAAATTAAAGTCACAAGTTCAAACGCACTGAATAGTGATGATTTTACCCAATCAGGAACGATGTTAGACGTTGAGTGTACGAATAACACTATGCACTTTCGTCCGAAGCGCTCGATTGACATTTAAGTGTCGGCGTAAAAATCGTATGTGAAACACTTGATGTCTACATGGATAACAACAACGTTATAGGGATCACGTTAATGCTAAGAACGTTAGCACTTCGCACTCATAGTAATCCATTAATCCGGGAAAAAAAATGATGCTATCAATACGTCGGCAACAGATGAGTACGGATTGAAGTGTTGCTGGAATAGGCGGCAGTGCCGCGCCACTCTGAATCCTCTTCAGGCCACGCCCACGTCCGTAATTTTATATTTATTGAAAACTCACGTCGCTCGCTATCTAGCCTACCATATGTGTATAGTCCCTCACCAATGAGAAAACGTAGACACCTAATCGACTTGTGAACTAACGAAGGAAGGAAGGTGTTCAAAAAACCAATACTAAATTAAGCGTCACGATAAGAATTATCGTCGTAATGTAGTTATTATTAGATTTTCGTAAAAAAAACCGTAGAAGCAGAAAGAGATAACCATCCTGGACACCTATAACTAGAATGCTACGTCAATCTCGTGGTCACAATAAGAAACAATCGATGCTGAAACCACGGAAACACCATGTAAGAAATTCAGAATGGAAGAAAATAGTAGCAGGATGAATGGAAGGAGGTGAAAAAGGTGATTAGAGTGGTCGAGATGCTTGCTGATCGTGTTGTCGAGCCAACGTGAGTCGGTGGCAGTGCGGAGGAGACGAGGGCCGTCAGTGTCCGTCAGTCTCGTCGGTGTCACTGCTAATAACACAAGTGCTTGCGGGCGGAGCCGCTTCCTTCTCTTTGGCAACCATCAGCAACAACGCCATCAAACCGTAGCCTTATGGCATAAATCCAGTATTTTACTACTTCGAAACGAAAGTAGTGCATACATTTCATTATCGAAGACCTGTTGCTAACATGACACGAGAAATGGCATTGTCCATGGATGCAGAAAACCCGAGGTGTGATGATGTCAAAGTGGCGATGAGCTGACGATATCTGCCCTCCAAAAGTGCTAGCAAAGAGAACATCAAGCAAATCTATGCCGATCCATCCAGTTTTAGTAATAAATCTCAAAACAAATGAGTTGAGTGGACGCGTTAACTTAAGAAGAACGAACCATGAACGATGATATCGAATTTGGGCATTCCATTCGATTTTCGAGCAGTCAAGCATCCGACCATCTAATAATGCACCTGCGCACCTGAAGTATTAGTGAAACAAATGAGAATTACTCTCAAAATATTGAATAGACAAAACTTTTCCCTCGTTCTTAAGATGACTGACAATCTAGACGTTCAGGAATAGTAAATTATCCGTACAAGCTGAATGGGCCCCTACACGGACCTTTCAAATGCGACTAGTATGACAAGTGCTTCGCTACAGCTGTTTTATTTCCTACAGTTGTTAACGCTATAGTAGTAACGTAAATTTGAAACATTTTTAAGATAAAGATGAGGAATGATTTCATAATGTAAGTTGCAACTTTATGATCAACCCTTTCTCAGAATCCAGAAAAAGTGAAAACGGCACTCATTGCTAAATATTTCTCGGATCCCTAAGTTCGTAGAAGCTCATCGAAAATGTAGAAAGAAATTGAACAATCACTGCCGAAGTTAATAAATCGATCACGAGAAGTTCCGGAGGAGATTCTCCGATTGGAGGAAAAAAACGGAACTCGTCGACATTATGTCGCCGGCTATGTGGTTGATCCAATTGGATTAATACTAGCATGAATAGAGAGGAAGATATGACAGAAGAAGAACAGTAGAAAACATCTAGAACTAGTCGAAGGATTTTCTATAAGCTATAGAAAATAAGGATCGAATGCACAACGGCATGGAAGAACGATGGAAACGCTGAAAGCCAACGGAGCTCTCGAGCGCCCAATGACCATCATTATTTCATATTAGCAATATATCGTCGACATTACGACGAAACCACTCATCAACACCAAAGTTATAAAAACTCTTTGTTCAAAAACTGCCTAACTTCACTAATAAACGTTAGTGAAGCGTCTTAGATATGCTGCTTTAGGCATAATTCTAGTAATCCAAAAAACACGAACTGTGGATGGCTAGCAGAATTCATGGGTGCACATCTGAAGCACTGTGCAAAAAAAGAAAACAACTGAGAAATGGGCTCTAACGTTGAGAACCGACCAGCACAGCACACATCTCAGTTGTTTGTTTTCACCATCGCAACTGAGATATTTGTTCGCTGTTTAACTTTTGGGGTAACTCGTCCAGAATGTTTCTTTCTCACGTGCGCAAATTCTCACGTCGTCATTACTCGAAACGATACAATTCAAAAGAACCGAAAATTTACAATACCTAAGACGCGTACTGCGTCCTGTGTGATTGTCATCAATGTTTGTCTAATGCCATAAAAAACAAAGATTCCCGAAGATCTGATTTTCGAACGTGCAGCATATCGAAATCCTGATTTCTTCAAGACTTTGAGTTGACAACAAAGCAAAAATGAGTGGAAGTATGATTTAGCGTAATAAAACAAACTACTCAAAAAAAATATACGACAGACGAAAAGCTGATGGTAGATTCTCGATAATCAACAAGTAAGCCCCTACGTGGTAGGCGGAGTGAGGCGGCCCACTTATTAATACCACACAACATACATACACACACAACACATACAGGCACACACACGCACACACACGTACACACATACACATACACGTACACATTCACGTACACATACACGTACACATACACACATATACATACACGTACACACACACACACACATACACATACACGCACACATACACATACACACCCACACAAATACACTCACACACATCAGCACACACATACACCACCGAGGGTCACGGCAAACTCAATGTTCACTTCTGTCGATCGATACCGTAATAAAAACGCACATTTACGAATTCCGAAAAATCATTGGTTAACTAGTAAACAATCATAGTCAATAGTACGTAACTTATTGATTAATCGAGGTCCATAAAGAAAAATAAAGGATATGTAGGCTAAAATCGAAAATGAAAGACTGAGTTGTTGTTCTGTTGTGCACTCAATGACAAATAACTTTGGCAGATACCATCGCTATGTGTAGATGCGTGAAGAATCGTTTATCCCCTTGTTATTCAGACACCGAGGTCAATCAGCATTCAGGGAAATTTCTGCCTTGTCATGAAATTCTGGACAGAAGAATGAGAAAATGTTCTTAAATATGTGCACTCATATCAATAATACATATTATACATAAAGATAACCTTAGAAACGACTAGCATTTTGACAAAGCAAGCGATCAAATTCCGTTAACAAAGATAGATAGATATCGAAATGACGTGAAAAGCACTAAAAGGAAGACAAAGAAGACCCAGCACCACAGAAGAAAATGTTTCCTATGAAAAAATCTGTTTTGTAGTTGATTTGTGTTAACATCTGTTCCAAACAGTGCCGGAACACATTAAAATAAAAACCGAACGCGTTATTTGGAGAAACTCGTCCGCGTTTGCACCTTGCACGCTTGTCGAGCATAGGCCAGCCTGAAATGATGAACGCCTATGTTTTTCACAGGGTTTGTGCTGACCACTAGGAAATAAAGTCGACGATGTTTATGAAATATGATAAGGTGTGAAGTGCTTCGAAGACCTTTAGAATACGAAGCTCTTAGCCAATTACTGAGCAATCATTTGCAATCAAATTTAGACTTCGCGATTTCACTTGGGCAGTATTGCCTTGAAAAGTAGAAAAGAAAGATTATTTGCTAGGTTAAGCTTGACTTTTTATGTATTATTACTTTCTGATGTGAGATTAGGAACACCAAGTCGAAGTCGTTGAAAAAGGTTTAATGCAAAATTTATCTATTTAGCTACTGACTTAACTACGTAGCATAGTACATTTGTCCTAAACTGTTAGATTTGGCACTCGACACTGAAATGGCCTCCACTTGACGAGCATATTGGCTCAGCAATATGTATTTTTTTTCTCTTCAAATCCCGTGACAGCAGCTCTATGGTGCTCTCAAGTAGACGCCGCATGCAGTCCATCGTCGGCCAATTTGAATCGGAGAGACGTTTGACATTTTTCAACCAGGTTTCCTTGAGAACCTAGAAGATTCAAAGCATTGGATCGAATGGAAATGTCGTCAAAAGCCGCTACCATGATCGGTTTGTTGGTTATCACGATGCAGCTAGCATATATGGTTATTGGTCCTCCTCATCTACTCGAAAAAGTTCTATGAACTTGTAAAAAAACTTCCAGTATGCGAAAATTTTTCACTGTTTACAAATCGACTGTGTTCGTATTGTTCCATCATTCAGTCAATAAGCAATCAAGTCTAGGAACTTTCAAGAATAACGCTTTGGCCTTCTCCAAATCCCTCCACAGCGCATCTGCGCGACTGAGAACGGATCCTTCTGTTGAAGTAATAACGAAGCTATAAAGTTACTATCTCGCAAATTCACGGATCTGTTTTATGGAGTAAAGTTAGACAGTTAGACGCGAGGCTAGGTAGCTGATATAGGGTTAAACAGGGGACCGAAAGCGACTCAGTGCTTCTCTAGATCTATAGGTCTAGAGAAAGACCCAAGTTGCTCCTAGAGGTTGACTCCTTGTTTCTGCTGAGCTGATTTGGCACATACCTTCTAGGTTTACATAGAAGTACTCATCCATGCTTTCGTCGGTATATTCTGACTTATGTGGGTTGTATTCAACGAGTCATTTCGAGCAAAGGCTTGCAAGCAGCTCGCTCGGAAGTACACGGCAAGCCGCTAGGGAGTTGTCTCTTAAGCTCTTCGCCTACTCTATAAGACTTGCAAGCTACCTGTGAATATCTCCATTTTCCACATTCGGAGCACAGAAAGCCAACGTGAATAAAGGATAAAGGATAAAACTCTCGGCGTTCGTCAATCCCTGAGGGATGCGCCATGAATTCGACTTCATTGAGCATCGTTTGGAGGTGATTGAATACATATCTGCCCTATACAATGACTCGCGGTTGCCTATCGATGCATCAAGCAAATGCTGCTATCCTCTCAGATAAGTTTCGTACCAATTTGCCGACCCCGGAGGGATGGAAAGCTTGGTGGGCCATGGGCGCAGGTTCGATTCCACGTCTGTGTTGCAGGGGCCCCTCCGACCACTGCGCCACAGGCGCCCTATAAGTGAGTAGAACATGCTAAATGCGGTAAAATAAGTATGCCTAATATAACAAAGCTCGATAACAATTTTCCCTTAGCATCGGCATTGGTCAATAATTCACTGTTTTTTCTTGATGAACAAACACGATGTTGTTATTCCAGCATTTATTAACACAGCACTCACGTTTCGGCATTTTCGCCTTCCTTAGAGCATGGAATCGTCAAATTGACACGCAGTCCACTGGGTCAGATACTATCATAGCTTCTGCAGTCAAAACATCATACATATAAAATCTCTGTGATATCAGAGAAGAACTGTTCATCGGAACATGGGACAGTAGAGAAGTCGGCAGCGCCGACGTTCTCGTCGGCAGAACGTTTGATCCTGAAAATCGATTCATTCGAGCAAGTTACAGTCTGAATCAGAATTTCACGACTTAAAAATACGTAGATCAATACCAGCTTTGACAGTCTTCGTCGTCTAGGCACCGACATTAAAGCGTGACGAAGAAGAAGTCGAAGCGTTCTATATGGACTTGGAGAAGTTCTACAAAGAAGACCACACATTCTTCAAGGTCATCATTGGAGATTTTAACGCCAAGATTGGACCAAGAAGAACGTTCAGATTGGGACCCACGGGTTAGAATGGAACGAAGAAGGAGAGCGTCCTCCTACATTTATCATGACGACCAGAGCATTCATGGTAAATCGCAATTCCCGAAAAGCCCCAAACACCATGATGGACGACGCAAGAGCTTCCCAACCCAGACTCCAATTACAACAGAGACCGCATAACAGTAAATCGATGGTTTTTTTCTAGACTATGTCGCTGTTACCTCAATATTCTACACAGGATCAGAGCAGCGCGTCCTTCATGGGCGATTTCACTTCTCGCGGAAGGAAGAAGAAACACCTAAATTCTGAAAGGAAAGTTCTAAAACCACAATGAACTGAGATGTATTAAATTCATTAGTCGGCTGTTGGGAAAATGCCGTTCCCGATAACATCGAAGAGGAAAACGATCGGCTCATTCAACATCTTCACGTTAACGCTATAAAAGCTGAGAGTTCGAAAGTCACCAAGAGACGTCTGTCGCCAGAAACACTTGAGGTGATGCGCCAGCGTGGAATCGCGCGAGCTACAGGCAGCCAACAGCTCACGTGCGGGCTTTCAAAACCGTGAACACTGACCATAAAAAGAAGATCTTAAAGAGAGGGCAACAGCAGCTAAAAGTGAAAGCTGTAGAGGAACAGAAAAGCATTTGCAAAGCTCACTGAGGCTTCGCCAATTACAAAACCAAGGCTGTTGCAGTACGACGACCAGACGGAACAGTTACCGCTTCCACAAAAAGCAATTGAGAAAAACATTCACGACTACTACCCGGCTCTATTCATTAGCCACGCTCTTTTGCATACGAAGTAAAAGAAGTTGGATATGTTGTCACACTGGTTCTCTCGCCCGACATGCGCCATGCTACTTTGTCGATGAAGCATCGAACATCACCACGTCAGGACAGGATAAGATCCGAATACCTGTAGAACTTCCCGCTAGTTCTCATTTCCACATTGGCTCGTCACGTTAGCTGTCAGAATACAAGGTTCCCACCTAGTGCAAGAACAAAAAAGACCGTGTTTGCGTCCAAGAAAGGGGATCGCCGCGATATCGGAAACTATCACCTAGTCTGCTTGCTGTCTGTCATATACAAACTCTTCACTCCATTCATTCTAAACGGCTTAAGAGAACATTTGACGAACGGCAGCCTTCTGGGCAACCGCGATTGTGAGATGGATTCAGTACGATGGACCACATCCACACGATAACAACACTCATTGAGGTATCGCAGGAGTACAAGAGATCGCTCTGCTCCACTTCCATTGATTTAAGGAAGGCTTTTGACTCAATATCAAGATCTTATTTGCTGTCTAATAGTATTTTTTTGACTGGTGATTGCTAATGGCATTGGTAGACAGAAAACTAGCTGAAGGACAAGAGAAACGAAAGGCCTGTATGGTGTGGTTGTGAATGCGTTAGCGTGCGGAAAGAGCTGCAGCTTGTTCATTCCAAGCTGCAGACACCTCCGGTCCAAAGTTTGCAAATATCTCAGCTTTATTATGGTTGCCTTAAGTCAGTTGGGATAAGAGCAGCAATCAAAGCGCTGGAAAGCCAAGGGTCTTTGCTCGGTACATAAGGGTTTTTCGTAGTTTATATGAAAATTTCACGAATAAAATTTCGCCATACTATACCGATATTAACATCTTCCTCAAAAAGGGGTTAGTCAAGGTGGTAAACCCCAGCCGAAGTTATTTAGCGCCAGTCTCGAGAATGTCATGCGAACATTAGAACAGGACAACAGCAGAGTAAAAAATTGATGGTCGGCAGTCACTCCATCTCCGCTTTGCTGACGACATCATTCTTATAACACCAAACATTAACCAGCAAGACGAATGCTTGCCAACTTTGGTGAAACCTGTGGGAAGATTGGTGCTCGACTAGATCCCATGAAAACGATGGCCATGGGGTACGGATTGGTCACCTATGCGTCATTCACGCTCAACGGAATGAATACCTCCGAATGTTCCAGTTACGCCTTTCAAGCTCGGGCAATTAACGTGATTAACAACTTAACTTCAAAGTTGGGCAGGAGGAGGGGGAGCGGCTTGGGGAGCTTTCAAGAGCACCGAGGATATATTGAAGAGAACAAAGAACACCTAACTCGGTCTCCATCTTTTCGACTCAAAGGTACTTTTTGCCTTAACATATGCGTCAGAAACCTGGCCGCTATGTAAGCGGGATGAAAGATCACCCAGCATTATAGAACGTGAGGTAAAGGTCGATATTGGGAGAATCCCACACAAGTGAGGAAAGAGATCCCTGAGTGAGGGAAGCCCCGACCTGCGTCAACGGTTAAAAATTAGAGACGTCTTTCTACACTCGAAAATGTCGAAAATCAAGTTGGGCCGGACATGAAATGCGTCTTAACGACAACCAGTGGAAAAGCGCCGTTAGCGACTGAATTCCTAAAGATGCCAAAGGCGCGTCATTCAGACTGTAGAGCCAATGGACACAGCTCATAACAAAAGCTCTGGAATAAAGATGTCGTCTTCAACGAGTCCCTAGATTGAACAGAGTCTATTGGTCTACTTTACCACGAGACATGAAGAATACCTTAGAACGAATTTCTGTTAACATCAGCACTCGTCAAACACTTTATAGTATTCTCTTTGAGCAAACACGACGATGTTACTTTATCCTTTGTCGACTGAAAAATCGACGTTTCGGCAGGTTTCGCATTCTTTCGAGCCTGGAAAGGTCAAGTTGACTTCAATCTACTCAGCCAAACACCTTCGTAACCAAAAAAAAGAAAAACACTAAACAAAGATTTCAATCGCATTGGAAGCAAAATAACTTTGTCGCACACTCACCACTTTCTATGAGACCTCCACTGAGTATTCCACATGAAGATCAACCGCACAGAGTTAATGTGGAAGCGTAATATTCTTCTCTTTCATTGAAATAACAGTCTTAAGTATTGTATGAGATTACGCGTGATAACCACGTTTCCTTGGACGCGGTTTATCTCTTGGAATTTATCGAGAGTACTATGAGAGATCTGTGCGTTGAAGCTTTTAAATTCTGTGGGAATGTGGTAGTTTCTGCTTCAAAATCTTCTTCCTAATATCTCTGTGTCCTATGCATGGCTAGTGGAGTACTAAGAGCGTTGTACATAGACGATAATATAGGCGGTTACGAACTAGCTGACGCCCGAAAGCGCTAAGGGGTATTTCAATCAGTGTTACCGAATTCTCTACACGGGCCTTGCTGAAGCAACGCTTTATAGCTGCACCTATTTTTTTCGAAATTAAGGGCAAGCTGTTTCCGTCAGTAATTCAATAATTCCTCCTGCTCGCGTCGCTGTGCACACACTGGTGCCTGCACGAAACATGTTACTCACAAGCGCCACTTTTGTATGTGAGGAGTAAGAGAAGAAGTAGTGAGCCAACATGTTTTTACTACTTGGCTTTTAGTACCACTTAGTGAAGTATCGGTATTCATTTGGGCTAATTTCAGCACTCAGAAATGAAAGCCAGTTTTATTTCGGTTTCTTCCAGCTAAATTTAGCGTACTTTGAATGTTCATTCAACAACTCAATATATTTGTCCACATTCTCTTATGTGGAGCAGATTACCAATCAGTCACTTATATATCTACGGTAGAGTAACTGCTGGAGATCGACTACTCGTGTTTCCACCTTAGACATAAAGGCAATGGCAAAGGTTGGCGCCAATCGCTGTCCCATTGCCAAACCTCCACTTCATGCATAACATTTTTCAGACAATCTGAAAATTGAGCAGCTTAAGGCAGTTCTTCAAAACGGGCCATGAGCTGATGAATCGAGAAGCCACATGTGTTTTGGCTCTTTCCAGTAGCATAAGAAACTCGCAGATCGCTTGCCTTCCGGAGTCATTAGACAGGTTTGCATTTACAGCGGTAACGTCGAAGGACTCCATTACATTTGCTCTAGATGTCTGTAGCTTGGTAGAAGCCAGATCATCTGTGAATGCTAATATTATGAGTTGTGATAACTAAGTATAACACAAGACATGTTATTAATTCAATTTTCGGAGCATGCTGGCAAGATCAATTTGCGTCTAATTTTTAGTCTGGACATTGGAATTCCCTTTTTTGATGACGAGCGATAAAGGGAAGCGTCTTCAAGGTGTTTTCTCCCTTATCTCAACATCTAACTGACGAAGAATTGCTACAAACTCTCCATCCTTATCAATAATAGATGGTTTAATGTTTTTTTAACTTTATGAGTTTCTGTATCTCCAGCATAACACATTTTCACATTTCTGTGGGGTTGGAGCTAATTCTTTTCACGTGAAATTGAACAACGAATGTATCAAGGTGGCAAAAGTGGCTGGTTTAAAAACCATCAGCTATCTCTCGACTCAAAGTCGAATTACCGAAATGTTTCGTCCAATACTTACTTGTCAAAACTTAAAGTTATTATCCAATGACGATCTTGCGACTAACGACCCCTCAAGCTTCAAGGTTAGACCTATTATCAGCTGTGCAGACAGGGTCCCTGGCTAGACTACCATGGATTTAAGCCTAGTGCTTACCCGATTGTTAAAGCACATTCCAGCCCATTTCACGAATACTAAAATGTTTCTGGATGGTCTATGCCACTTGGGTCCTAATAGCGCATATGTGGTGGCGTTCTTCGACATACGGCCCTTTATATTAAGTGTCGAATAACTCCGCGATGCAAGCCATCCGTGTGCTTCCTGTGCAACACGAAGGAGTAATTAACGTATGTGGCTTCTAGGCTCAGCAGCTCATGAATTCTAAAGGTTTGCCTAAACTGCTTCATATGGTCCGGGAAATATTACGCACAAATTGGAGAGTTAGCAAAAGCGGCTATAAAACGTTGCTTGAGAATTGTTCATCTAGTGAATTCGGGAACAGTGGTTGAAATACCACCGAGCACTCATGGGCGCCAGCTACTTCGCAACTGCCTATATGTTTGTCTATCTAATAATAATGATAAAGGATGAAGCTTTCGGCGTTGATCAATCTATGAGGGATGCGCCATGCATTCGACTTCATTAAGCAGCGTTTGGAGGTGATTGAATGCATATCTGGCCTTTTACAATGACTCGCGGTGGGCAACCGCTGTATAGGAGTTGGTGTTGTTATCCTCCCAGAGAAGTCTAGTACCAATTTGCCGTCCCCTAAAGAATAGAAGACTTGGTGTGTCTGGGGGTGCGGCGGAGGGTCCGATGTTTATTTCAGGGCTTCTCCGACAACTGAGCCACATGCATTCTGCTCGGCGGACCGTCTATCTACATAGAAAAATTGCATGAAATGCCCTGAAGATAGGAACGCTGATTGCACTGGATACGGTACGGTAAACCTAATCTCTTGTAAAGCGTACTGGGATGAATACAATGGCGTAACTGCTAAACCACGCTATTTCTATACAAAAGAACAGGCGGTAAACCTGAAGTTAAATAAGGAACTCCACTAGGTATGCATGTGACAGAGGAACATAACAGAGAAGATTTTGAAATAGAAACTACCATGTTCACACAGGAATCAAAACTTCAGCGCTCAAAGGCTTAGAGTACTCTCGATAAGTTTCAAGACTCCAGAAATAAACCGCAGCTAGAAAAGCGTGGTTATCACGCGTGATCTCACACAGTATTTAAGACTGGTATTTTAGTGTAAGAGAGGCACATTACGCTTCCACGTAAATTGTGTGCGGCTGGTATCCACGTGAAATACACTCATAGACAGTGGTGAGCGTGCGATGAAGCTATTTTTTTCCAATGTGATTGGAATCTTTGCTTAGTAATTTCTCTTTTTTGGTTACAGAAGTGTTTTGCTGGGTAGGGCAGTCAATTTGACCTTCCTTGGATCTGAAGAGGGTAAAATCGCGGAAAGGACAGCTAAACCGTCAATAAAAAATTAAGTAACTCTTTGGAAAAAATTTTGTAGATAAATTCCTTTTTTATTTCCAATCAATTTCTCCGTTAAACTCTCAATACCTCAAGATAACAATGCCGATGTTTTTTATCAGTTGATTCACTGAGGATAGAAAGGAAACGTAAAAAGCCCAGTACTGGAACTCTTACTTTCGGAGATTTGCTGGTTAAGCCATTGTGGTTCCCTGGAATCCCGAGGGCAGCCTGGCCAAAGTTTGCACCAAGTCTTCACCACCACACACAGTCTCACTCCTTGTGGATCAGAGGGAGCTTTGCCACCAGGCGACTTTGATACCAAGACGGTGGCCGATCCTGGTATTGGTTTACTCCTAGCTAGGCTTCCTGATGGAAAAGCCGTACTCCTTCTCAGCTTGGGAGACCATGCTGAGGGGGACGAATCCCCCCGCTGTACATCGCAGTCCGACGCCTAGGAACACCTCCCAGCCACGGTGAGGCGGTAAACCGTTAGGAGGGTTCTGGTACTCATGACTACGAAACGTGGTGTAAGTGTTAGTGTAGTACCGTTTTCTTCTTGAGCAGATTCGAGTTTATTAATAAAACCTTTATAAAACATTGGACAACATTTCAACAGTTTCATTCACTTAGATCATGGAAAGGCCAAACTTATGCGCAATCTACTCAGTCAAACATCTTCACAACGTCAGCAGAAAAGCACAATATCTCAAAAAACTCATCTCAATAAAACTCGGTCCGTGGAACCTATCCAGAAATGAACCGCAGGGAAGAGTGCCTTGTGGTCAAGCATGACCTTGCGCGATACCTCATGCTGATTATCCCAGAATCGGGTAATCGCAGGTTTGAGACCCAGCCCAGATTCCGGATTTTGCTTGTGTCTCAGCATCCTTGTCGCTGTATTTCACATTATACGCTGTGATGAACAACGAACACACAGTAAGCAAAAAAGTGAAATAGTGTGAACCCAAAAGATTTTCTTCACATTTTTTTTAATGGCCGTCAGTAATCAACGAAGATTCCGTTGCACTTCTCTGCACTCCGTCTAACTCGAAAATACTTCTTGTGGATGTCAGAAAGAATCAAAAGTGAATTAGTAGTAATTCGACGGCGCTGAGAGATATTTTAGCGGCTAAAACTCTTCATTTCGTAAAAAAAAACAAACCAACAGAGAACTAGCAGTGTTACTGGAAAACCATGAAAAGCTTTTCGTCCAAGAGAATAACACAGTCCTTCTTCCTATTGCTATTGTGGAAACTATTATCGCTCGTGGTTGATTGATAAGCTTGTCAGACGATATCAGTTTTATTAAATATGCACACAAAAAATATAAAAAATATGCAAAACGTTCACCGAAGAGCTTCTCGTTGTGAGGCATATCTTCTAAATATCGCTGAAGTCGCTAAAATCAACCTTATCTTTTTCGGAAACAACTGGTTATCAATTAAATACTTTTATCGCAAAAGACAAGAAGATACATGATGACAATAAAGAAGACAATTGTAGTACTAATCTCAAAGTGTAACGGAATTTTCAAGACAGGTTATGAGCAGGCTACTTTGCTACAACATCAATTGCTGTGGCTAATAACTGGAGCACGTTTGTTGATGGATAGACAGAGACCCAGACTGATTTCTACAATCGTCACATCTTGTCCTCTAGATTTTTGTGTTTGAGAAATGTTGCCAATGATAATATTTACTTCAGAACGCTGAATTTTTTGGGCAAATTTTACATTTTTAACCCATTTGATCAAGCAAGATATGGAGCCAGCTTACGAATGACGATGCGGTATTCCTCTCTTCGATCAGTTTCAAAAGTTTTGGTTTCAGTCCAAAACTTTTTTAGTTCTTTATAGAGTGAACGTCTTGGATCCTGAGGTTTCTAACAAATGCAACGCTATGATATTCACCGTTTTCTAAGTAGGTGTGAAACAAACAGCAACAGAAAAGATTTCTTTGCAGCTTTCATGAAGGCGGCAATGTTGTTAAAGCATTACAGAAGACGACAAGTTGCTTCAAAATTAAAACGCGACTTGAAAATGACTAAGTCATCGTGCAGCAAAGCGCTATTGTAGAAAGACAGAATACCTTTGCAGGTGAGCACTAGGTATTTAGCATCAGAATCTTGTCTAAAGCCTGAAACAAAACGGTGAACAGTTGAGCAGCTGAAGAGTACCAATGCATGCAAACCGATAGCAGGTACTAATGAATATCGTCGAAATATTTGAGCGATTAGAGGAAATCAACCGCTTGCATTCCTTCGTAGAAGCCTTAGATTCTTCTCGAGATCCGCTAAGTGATTATTTACTAATTATTTTACGTCTTTGTGAACACTACAACAGTAGAAATGTTCACCTTTCTCCTTAGCACTTGCAAAATTTCCATGATGAAGTATCGAAAAGGAAACAGCTTTTTGGGAAGAGCTGCATGTAATATTCGAAGCTCGTTTTGATCTTATTTTATCCCTAAAAAAGTCTTTTTAGAATTTCGTTATAAAGCAGATCCTGAGGATTAAAAATGCCATATGCGAGTTGTTCCTATCACCAATGTCGATTTTACTTTTACACTTGGCTGTAGCATATTTAGAATCATTGTTGATCGTTGATTGTCAAACAAAATATTTGCATATGTAAATAATAAATAATAATAATAAAAAATATAATAAAGAAGTTTCAGCTTCTTTCTACTTCATGTTAAGTGCCGTGAAAGAAAGAACAAAGCTGGAAATCTATTAATAAACCAAGGATATTAAATAAATGGCTGCAGATTGGCGACTAATGAGTTTCGATTTGCATTCTTACTAGCCCGACTGTCGTCACTTTTCAACTGCAACAGAGCGAATCATGAAAAAAATTCGCAGTTTATTCGCCTTCGCTACAGAAAGAATTATCTAAAAATGCAGTAGCTTCAATGATAAACCAATGAGGCACTATGGAAAAAAATTTCGTTGCTTTTTAGCTAACCGCTCCGCGTGTCCCAGTCTTCATTTCGAGAGCAGGGAAACGGTGCAACCTTCTAAAGGAGAGCTAGAAGGATAATAGTCTAAAAAAATATTTATTCAGTAACAGTATACGTGCCGCCACCATTAAGATACTTGAAACGACTCAATTGCATCTTGCTGCTACTTTTGCTGTGGCATCGGCGACAAGAACCTCGATATTACAGCAGAATTGAGGCTTTGTAGCAATTTGCCGACACGACTAGCTAAGGCGTTAATTCGAAGAGAAGGCATCGTTACGAGAACATCTGTAGCTCGAAAGCAACTGCAAAATTACGGCTCCATTAACCTAACAGCAGCTGTTGAACACCGGTAGTGCTAAACCAATGCCGGTTTGTCATTCGTTGCTGTTAACGTTGCGAAGGAAGGAGTTCTTTTAAAGGTCTGGTAATGAATGACGATTGTTAAGTGCCTCTTGACATCGACATACAATCACATGTAACATTCACTACCGAGAGAACAGCTTGAATGTGATTTATGGTCTTGTTAGGCGACGCAATTTCATTCGTAGTGGTGTCCCACTGCATTCGATTCGATTCTATGCGACGATTATGAACACTTACGTCGCAAGAACAAGGCACTACATTCGAGTAGAATCATTACTACTCTGAGCCAGACGATAGTGACAAACATTAGTCGCAATAAGCATTTTCAACAACTATGTTCATTAATTAACCAACACTAAGTGACCCATTTCTTCAATATTGCTTTATATCCTAAGTAGTTGTGAGCGTTATATCGACATTGTTCAACACTAAGCACACGTTTGAAAGAATGTTTCAAAAGACGAAAAGCGGAAAAAATGAGGAGAAAGTGCTGAAAATTAGGAACGTAATTCATTCAAGACGAATTTTTACCCTTATGGATATATGCCACTACGTAGTGCTTCGACGAAAGAAAATAATTTAAATGAGTGTAACTGACAATAAAGCGACCACTATCATCACATTCTTTAGAGATATAAACTGGTAGAGCCACAGTTTTGCGATTTCGTTGCTAACTACAGGCCGACAGTCCTTGACAACAGTAGCAACCACATTTCGTTGAACTGCTTCGTTCATATTGTCCGTGAACACAGCATTATGAGGTAATGACTCTAGGCTTATTTTCTGTTTTCCCCTTTCTTTCTTTCTTAGTATCTGCGTCTGTCTATTTTCTTCACAAAGAATAACTTATTTTTAGGGCTATTTCCCGACTTATTCTTTATTTCTAAACAAACGAGTCAGAGTTATTTCGAAGCATTTCTGTTTGGAATTTCTGTCAAGTTTACACCGACGTTGAAATCGCCCATGTTGTTGCATCTGCAATGACGTCGTGAGAACGGGAAAGCGATCAAAAATCTAGATGTGGAATCATTCGTAGTATACCACAGAATCCAACCACGACATGTTTCCTTTGTCCAGTAAAAAAGCAGAGGGTGAAGAGAATTTTCCATTCATTAAGCAGATATGGCATTAGGGTGATCGGAAATCAGTGCACAGTTTGCAATCTTACTAACTTTTCCGTAAACACTTTTCGAATTGAGATATTTGCAAAACTCCGAACCCCCCGATGTCTGCGGTGGCAAACGAACGCGCTATTGTCCTTTCCGGGGGTTAACGCCTTCACCACCACATAATACAAGTCCTTCGTTTTGCCATTGTGGTTGTATTTCTCATAATACCCCAGCATAAAAAAATTTGTAGTAGGCAGCAAATAGAAAAGCTAATTCCCATGACCAACTTTCTATTAACCTCGGCATTAATCAAATAGTTCTCGATATTCTTGTTGAGCAAACAAGAGGTGTTAATTTATTCTTTATTCCGTTAAAGCTGACGTTTCGGCAGTAATGCCTTCTTCAGAGCCTGGAAGGGTATATTGTTAGGCAAAGAGTTAATATTATGATTTCAACTATAGCTTCAGCTTAACTGGGTTCAATGCCGATTTGTGCTGCCCAGATCAATCCCGTTGACGGGTGGCTACTGATGGCACTGATCGATAGAACTTGCTCAGAGGCAGGTGAAACGAAGGACCCGCAGAGTATCGTGGTATCTTTCAGCCCCTCATTCTTTCGGGCTTGTGAATTTGGTACCAGACCTACTCGGGAAAAAAAATCACTTTCTACGATCCAGGTGGGAACACTCCAACCCTGCTATCGTAGAATTCCTGAGGAATCGGCTAGTATTCTGCGACATTCAAGATGATATGAAATTCCTCAAGCAGCAGGCGAACCATACGTAAAAGTTGGAAGACCTTCGTGGATAATAGGTGAGAAAAAACGAAGTGAATGTGAGAAGTGCTGAGATCTGCAGAGTAGACGTGAAGACGTGTCGTAGAAAATAAAAAAGAAAAAAAATGAAATCTTCGGATGTTAAAAGAGCAATTTTTGCAAACCTACCTTCTTAAAGTCAAAATTGAAACTATCCAGCGCAAACGGTTCGAAACATTGACCATGCATGTGCCTAAGGAAGTGTTAACGATCGCACAGTGCCACGTAGGTTCCAAAGAAATCGCCTTGGCGAATTTGAAATTGAAGGCAAGGAACGTCGCCGACATTGTTCTGCCACAGACGTTGGTTAATTAAAGAATTTAGTGGCGACAAATTTAAGAATAGCTGTTCGAGAACTTCCAGAAGGACTCTGTGTGAGAGGTCAGTGGTTTCCGAGCATCTAATGATAAAACCAAGTCAATAGCCGAAGAAGCTTGACGAAGTGGACGTAGCATGATCTCTATAAAAACACGGAAGTCGCCGTTTTGAAGTATTATTGGCACTTCTTCTGTGTAATAAGAGTGACCCTTATCTCTCCCGTATTGTGACATGGATGGGGAAATGGGTCCCTTTATGACAATTAACGATGATCAGCTCAGTGGTTCGACTACGATGAAGGTCCTGAGCATTTCGTGAAGACCAAGCTCTACCAAAAAATGCAGTGTTGAGCGTTTGGTGATACACCGCTGAAGTGAGTCATCACAGAACCCTAAATTTGCCTGATTTGACAACAGTGAGAAAGTAGGTCCAGAAAATCGAAAAAAATCTCCAGAAACTTCGCCGCCTTTGTCTGGTGTTGTTCAGCAGAGTAGCCCTACTCTGTTTACCGATCACGAGAAGCCACATGTCGCAGAACCAACATCGGACCTCTCGCCCACCGATCACCTCTTCTGAAAGCATCACGATAATTCCTCATTTCTCGTGGAAAGGAGAAAAGCCCCTAAATTCGAAAAAACCAAGTGCGAACAACAGACTTACCCACTTCATTAATCGGCTGTTGAAAAGATGCCGTAGCTTAGCGAAGCTTCTCCAGTTTCAAGACCATTATGATCGCACGCGTGTCACCAGACGGAACAGTTGCAGCTTCCAGAAAAACAACGGAGAAAACCATTCACGATTACTACTCGGATCTTTTCAGTAGCCACGTCGTCGTGCCCTGTGCAAAATAAAGGAGAACGGATAGGTCGTTTCACACGTTTTACTCTTGGAAATCCAATATGCTGTTTCATCGGTGAAAAATCGAACAACACCAGATTCAGACAAGATAAGATCCGAACCCCCTTAACACCTTGCCGCCAGTCCATATATCCACGCTGACTTAGCTCTTCACATGCTACCTGTTAGGATGCAAGGTTTCTAACTATATTGGTTCTAATGTAATTTTATTAAAATTAGTGACAGCGCAATCACTAAAGGCCTAGAGGGATTTGTGGACGCTTGCTTCACAGTCCTTCGAGATAATATGTGTTAACACTGCTTGCACATCGCAACTAAAAGAGCGTGAGAGGGGGCGCCAGCTTTCATAGTCCGTCGTGATTTTTCCTTTCGCTAATGGTACACCAGCGAATTCACGCACAGGTGAGATATTGCACGAGTGTTTGGATATTTTCCCTTTAGCCTATCCCTCGGATCCGGAAATCATCAAAAACGTTTTATCAGAAATTGAACATTTTACATGAATTCAAAAAATATGCAGTAACGGTCTACAATAGACTCTTCAATCTTCCTTCCTTCAGGAAATAACAAATCAGACCCAGTGACCTTGCGCGCAGAACGGAACCTTTGAGAGCCGCTCTTTCCACATCTTTAATAAGCTATGATCTCAGTTGATTTAGCACAACGTTTATGGTGGCAGCACAAACAAGTAAAATGTGAACGCAGCCAATTTCTGCGCCGCATTATCTCGTTTTTTTTCTTGCATTTGCATTTTCGAAAGCACATCATTGGATAGCCACAGCGGTGGCAACTTATTTCTCCATGCACTTCTACTGTCTTTGTGAAGGAGGAAGAATTTGCCCAAATCTGAAGAGGACTTTAGGATTTCGATCACGCTAATGCATCAAGCCATTCGTTAAGTAGGTAGTGATTAAATGCACAACGTAAAGCTGTTCGAACGCTTTGTACGGTATTATCTCTATTTTTTTGGCTTTCCCACTAAATTTTCGTCTACACTACTCCACGAAATGTTCACATTACACTAGTATCATCAAGATATGATTTGCATCAACATCTTTACAGGTCATCGCATGACTGGAACTATATTGAGATATTAATGTTGTGGAATATACGATCTGTAGTACAGCTCGAGTTGTTCTTACACAATCGACACTTCAGCGAGCTCTTGACGGAAGAGTCGCTTTCCCACACTTATTTTTTTTGCTCATATGTCCTGGCTTCACGTATTATGTGATCGCCAGCACTGTATCCATTCGTCTAGCAATCTTACAACATTGTGTTTAACTTCTATTTACTGCTTATTTTTTCTTCACGGTAAGGTATAATGTATAATACAACCACAAAGTTGTTGAGATATGGAAAAAAACTTGGGACTTCAGCCTGGCTTTGAACTCTCGATTACCGTTTTCGGGGGTTCACGTACCATCCGTCACATCAACTGGGGCCCTTGTTTTGCCGTTCTCTCAGCCACGTTTTCACTCTATCGGTGCTGTCAGTAATCACCTGTCATTGAGAACGATCTGGGAAGCAAAAAATTGACATCGGACCCACAGATAGTGAAGCTGTAGTTGGAATCAAAATATTTCAAATTTTATTTATTCCCGTTAATTTTCCGGTTGGAATGATGGAAAGCACGTGAGCCCGGAAAGGGTGGTCACGGGTTCGAATCCCATCTGGGGTTCCGAGTTTTATTTATATCCCAGCTCCCTAGCGGTTGTATCATACAATAGTTGTTCAATGGAGTTGTCGGGTTTCTGCATAGGTTCAAATAAAAATCGGCGATTTAATGCCTTCTTTCCTGACTGACATTTTGAATGCTGGGTTAGCGCGGCGCTTGAAATTCTGAGGTGGCCGTGTTAGGACCGCCTTCACTAGAGGCAGACATCGGCGCGATTAGTTCGAAGAAAAAATTTGGTTTCTTCCAGCTAGGATTCTTCCTTGTCGCACTTCCCGTAATTAGTTAGGAGACCGTTTGATCCGTGACAATGTCAAGAAGCACAGTCCATGTTGAAAGGTGGTTTGAGAGAATGTTCGAATGAAAACTAATGTAATCATATAGCACATCATAGTCTTTGAATCCTTGTGAATTCGAAAGCTGATTTGTTGCTGGATCTTCTCTCACCTACCGGTGGTGTTGGCTAACCACTGCTAACTCTCATACCGCTGCGGTTTTATTCGAGTTATATCGAATGAGCTTCATCCCATGAAATATATTTGCGTTCAGATCTAGAAATGGTATTTTAATTGTCCTTACGTTTAAAAATGCCATGTGTGAAGAATATGGTATTTTGATGAACCAAATAGTGGAACACGTGGAATTGATCCACCCATGGCCCAACAAGCCTTCCATACCTCCAGGGCGGGAAAATTGGTGCCAGACTTGTCTGGGAGGATAGCAGCATTGGCTCGACACATCTGTAGCTGCTAGTGGAAAATAGGCCTTCGAGTCAGTACTCGGCACCGATTATTCACTAGCTTTTAGCAGAATGCTCGACTTCGTGAGAAGAAGACGCCACGCGGGACTTTTCGTAGTTGTCACAGAGCAATATTTCAAACTTGGGTAATTAAACCTTTAATACACAAATACAACATTAATAGCATAATAGTAACGATGGAGAAGTAATGGTAGAGGAATGACGTGAGTTAAAGCTATGAGGTGCTAAGGCTAGTAGTGAAGTAAGGCTAACAACGAGATAATGGCATTCGAATACTACTATACCATTAATAAGTAATTAACACAACTACATTAACAGTAATAATGAATAATTACCAAGAAGTAACCGTTGGTTAGCCGTGAGCGATGCCGCGTCGCGTCTATCCGCGACCAGCGCGGCGGCTGAGGGAGACAGTATGCTGGAGGCAGAGAAAGGAGACTGCACGCTGAGACGGAGAGGGAGACAGTATGCTGAGGCGGAGAGGGAGACAGACGTGCCGTATTTCCGGCTGAGCTAAGATTTCAACATAGCAGCGATGAGGTGCATGTCAGTGGATCAATGAGGACAGTAAGTGATGAGTCATCTACGGAACACAGTCAAGCTGCTGGTCGTGGACAACGCTATGTAAGCAACGTGAAGTTTGAGCATCGATGGGTGCCACCATTGCCTAAGAGTCAAGGGCCACTATGATAATGGCTGGAAACTGGTAAGCCTATAGCGGCTTAATAGAATACACAGCATAAGTTGGCCGCTCAGCGGCCTCGTACGCATGGCGTACCGTGTGGGAGGAATGGTACATACCACCGATGGCGTTGCAGACAGAACGCATTTTAGGATAGCCACCGCTACTGACAACGCACCGCAGATCAATTGATAAACAATGAACAGCAACACTAGGATGAGGAACGGGATGATGATGACACACTGGGCTGGTGGGAAACGTGACGTAGTGACGATGATGCGAAGTTAACGTACAATTTGCAACTGTCATTCAATAATGATATGATGAGTCTAATGTACAGTAATGACTATGTGCAGTATGACTTAACAACTGCGATAATGTACATTGGTGATACTCGAGACCAACACGGTACGGATCAAGAAGGCGGACGAGCCCCAACATGGACTAGTGGGAAACGTGACGTAGTGACGATGATGCGAAGTTAACGTACAATTCGCAACTGTCATTCAATAATGACATGATGAGTCTAATGTACAGTAATGACTATGTGCAGTACGACTTAACAACTGCGATAATCTACATTGGTGACACACGAGACCAATACGGTACGGGTCCAAGAAACGGACGAGCGCTGACAGGGACTCACCTGGATAAGAATTCACGAAGCTATTTATATGCTTCCGGAGAAGGCGGTATTTGGCACAGGTCCAGCATCATTACCGAAAACATCCGTCGGCTACCTCTCCATATCCTCTCAAAATCCTATGGTCAGCTGGCAGACGACTGCTCTCGCCAGCATCCTCATTCTCATCTTGTTATTGTACGCACGATAACTTTTGGACAGTAATAACAAACAACAAGTTCAGATTCTAAGAATAGGTTTGCATAACAATACTGTTTACAGCGGTTCAGATTCTAAGAATAGATTTGCATAACAATACTGTTTACAGCGATCAAAGATCCTTAGGATGGGATCAAGATATTTACGTTCTTCGACATTTGCTAGGTAACTTGAGAAAAACGGATATGACACTTATTTCCGAAACATACAGTCATACAAAGATAGAAATAGATATAGAAGAAAAAATAGAAACTATTCTGGGAATAGCTGCTATAACATCGGTGAGTGACCGCGAGTCATTTTAAAGGTCAGATATGCATTAAATCACCTCTATCAATGTTTGATGAAGTCGAAGGCTTGGACCATCCATCAGGGATTGATCAACGCTGAGAGTTTTGTCCTTTTAAGTAGCGGGTTATTTACCAAGAACTGAAGGATAAAATATGTAGAAGAGCGAAGAGCAAGAGTTGGGTGAAAACTTTTTAATTTATACGTTCTGTATTGAAAAAAGTCATGGATTTTGTGTTAAAATAATGAGACACAGCTATGATTTTTTAATGTTATGAAAAGGCAAGTGAAAACAATCGCTTCAAGATGTCAGAAAACCACGTGCAAACTGATACGCGGTGAGATTCAAAGGGGAGAAGAACCTATCGTGATTATAATCTCAGCTCCCGGTATTCTTATGGAAAATTGTAGAAAAAAGACTCCATTCCTTCACCTGTAAACCTTTTTAATTGTGGGAGCAGGTGACAACGCCAATCCTGGCGTTGACCACAACTGCAGCTATTGGCGGGCGTCGCTCTAATCGTGTGCATGACGAGATTTCTTATAGGCTATTCATTAGACATAACTAACCACTTGATCTTTTAAGTACGAAGTATCGAGAGCGAGAACGGGATCTCCTTCCTCGCTGGCCTATTTCGCCTCGTAAAACCAGTCCTTCCTAATCGGCAAACTCTTTCGCGCACCCAATTTACAGCAGTGTTGAAACGGTAAATTCTTAAAAAATTCTTAAAAAAAGAATTTTTTTTCTGATAATCGCTAGAATTTTTATTAGTTTGTTATGCTTGTAGTCATAATCACGAGCGCCATAACTGCGAAACTCGGAATCCCAGGTGAACCCATGGTGTGGTGGTGAACGTCCTAGCCCCCCGAAAGCGTAATAGCGCGTTCGTTTTCCACCGCAGACACCTGCGGTCCGGAGTTTTGCAAATATTTCAGCATCATTGTCGTTCTGCCGTAGTTCTTCTCGGTCTCGTCAACTTGTCATATCCGAATGCTGCTGTGTGTCGATTGTTTTTTTTCCGATTTCAAGAAATACGATTAAAGCAAGCTATCTGTTTGTGCTGTTGAAAACTGGGCAATTTCGCCTTTCCAAAAGTAGACGTGAGAAAGCCTCGTAGAATCAACGCTCAGAATAATTTTTACAAGTATTCGCACAATAACATGCATGCATTCTGCGAAAATATGCGACATTCTTCCGCCATAGAAGTTGGTTAATTGAAGAATTTGGTGGTGATAAATTTAAGAACAGCTATTCGAGAACTTCCAGAAAGACTCGTGTGAGAGGTCAATTGTTTCGGAGAATCTAGTGATAAACTAAGTCAATAGCCGAAGAAGCTTGACGAAGTGAACGCCACATGATCTCCATAAAAACACGGAAGTCGCTGTTTTGAAGTATTACTGGCAGTTCTTCTGTGGAATAAGGAGTGACCCTTATCTTTCCCGTATTGTCACATGGATGAGGAATGGGCCCTTTATGACAATTAACGATGATCAGCTCTGTGGTTGGACTACCATAAAGGTTCTCATCATTTCGTAAAGACGAAGCTGCACCAAAAAATGAAATGTTGAGCGTTTGGTAATATACCCCTTAAGTGAGCCATCACAGAACCCTAAATTTGCCTGATTTAATAACAGCGAGGAAGTATAAAGAGGACAAAACTCTCGGCGTTGATCAATCTCTGAGGAATGCGCCATGCATTCTACTTCACTAGGCATCATTGGAGGTGAATGAATCCATATCTGGCCTTTAAAATGACTCGCTGTGGTCTAGCGATGTATCGAGCCAATGCATGCTGCTATCCTCCCAGACAAGTCTGGTACCAATTTGCCGACCCCGAAGGGATGGAAGGTTATGGGCGCGGGGATCGATTTCACGTTTGTGTCGCAGTGACGCCTCAAACCACTGCACCACACGTGCCCTTGGCTCCTAGTGACGATTTAGGTCCAGAAAATCGAAGAAATCTCCAAAAAACTTTGGCGCCTTTGTCTGGTGTTGTTCAGCAGAGTAGCCCTACTCTGTTTACCGATCACGAGTAGCCACATGTCGCAAGAACCAACATCGGACCCCTCGCCCAGCGATCACCTTTTCTGCACGCATCGCGATAATTCCTTTGCCAAAATTATTCTGAAACCAAGTCGATACCATAACTGTCTTCAACACCCAAGTGGCCTCTACCAACCAAGAGTTTCATTCAACCGATTGTACTCCTGAGTTTCTTTCTTCGGTTAGAGCTTTATCAACTATATTGAGGAAATATTTCTTCTTCATCGTTGAAGATATTCCATTGTAGTTTTTCTTTCTTGTGTGGACACACTTCCAAACACATTGGCAGTCTTGCGAACCCTCATGTGATATGTCGTGATTTGCAGATAACGGCTGAGAATTGCGGACTCTCGACGTTGACCTATGAATACTCAGAAGACACAAATGGGATCCTAGCCGTTGGCGCGGACTCTGGAAGAATCACTGTATTCTGCGTTTGTGAAGAAGATGTAGAGAAACTAACAACTGTGGACTACCATACAACTACTGTTACTGGTGAGAAAAAAATTCGAAATTTCGTCAATTTTTATTTGCTGCCTATTAGTTTTTAATGGCACAATATGTGAAATGTAACCATAATGTTGATGAGACATTTGCAAAACTCCGGACCACTGGTGTTTACGGTAGGGATCGAACACGTTATTACCCTTTCCGGGGACTAACGCGTTCACCACCACACCGTGCGAGTCCTGCGTTTCGCCTTTCTCTCCCGGTCCGGAGTTTTGCAAATGTTTCAGCAACATTATGGTTATATTTCACATAATATCTACTAAAAACTAGTAGGAAGTAAATAAAAATTGACGACATTGTGATTTATACCATAGCTTCAGTTTAACTGGGTTCATGCCCATTTGTGCTCTCCAGATCAATCCCGTTGACGGGTGATTGCTGTTAGCGCCTACAGGTCCATTACAAGGCTGAGAAACGCGAAACGAAGGACTCGCATGGTGTGGTAGTGAATGCGTTAGCCCCCGGAAAGGGGAATAGCGTGTTCGGTCGCTACTGCAGACACCAGCGATCCGGAGTTTTGGAAATATCTCAGCAACATTATGGTTATATTTCACATTCTAAATTTCGTAGTTCAAATAAAGCTCATTTTACTTACGTTGGAAACACGAATGTTTGTTAACAAACATGCATCTTACTGAAATGTTAGCGAGTATAAAAGCTACCGCAATTTTAGGAATCGTCCTTAATTTGAAGCAGTCGAACTTGGAGTTAGTTTCTGTCGCTCAGGATTGCGTCTTAGCCATTCATTTGGTCGATATAGTTTCCAACGATGTTAGTGTTTAAGCTTAATGACTGATTTTTTATTGCGTTGTCCAACTGTTTTCCGCTCTTCCTTTTTCTTCTCCTTTATTCTCCCCGGAAATATTTTTCAGTCCTGTTTTGAACTGAGTTGTGGAAAAATTTCTCATGCTATGTGAGAGACATGGATTGAAAGTCATAAAGTATTTCACTTTGTTTTGGAAACCAAAGCAAACTTCATTTGTTCAGGTGCGCTGTATTCGGGCAATCTCCCTAGACGTCAGAGATCCTGCATCTTTAATTCTAACCAGGTACATCATACTTCTTCATATGGATTCTCATCTGTTTTCATAATGGGTTCTCATCTGCTGTTGGTATTCGCTATTGCAGTTATGGTGCTGTTGTAGTCGGGAATGGGATGCAAGTAATTCCGTTCGCGGAATGGTCAGAATGGGCATCTTCTAGCAGCACGTCGCATTCATGACATGATTGTGTTTGGTGCCTGCATCATTTTTGCTAATTGTTATAATTTTCTTCAATTATGAAGCATTCTGTAGACATTTAGTAGTTATATCTTGAAAACCGACTTTCGTTGAACTTTGATCACCTGTATCACCTGGATCACCTGTAGTCCCGTTGATCGTCGAGTGACTTGAGCGGGTGCCAATAAATCTTCCATTTTTTCCTGTCGCGTGCAAGAGTAGCCCAGGGGGTTCTGCTCGCTCTAGGGACTCGCTGAGCATCGTGCGTGTGTGCGTGCGTTCTAGCTTATGCGGATTGTATTCTACGAATCAATTCCGCCAAAAGAATGCAATCAAATGACAGGGAAGTATATGGAAGGCGGTTAGGAGTCGCATCTAACAAATAAGCTCTATGTCCACTCTGGGAGAGTCTGGCAAGCTATCCGTGAGTATACTCAGCCCCCACGTTCAGAGCCCAACAAACTGTACGTGGGTATCAAAAAGCCAAAAACAGTAAAAATCACAGAACCTCGATGATAACAATGATTTTTCGTGACTGAGCTGACACAAGGTTGGTAGGAAAGTTTTTGTTCGGCTAACATTTCGGCGCTTCCGCTTTCTTCAGAGCCGCGCTGATCCGAGCCTGAGTTGGTGGTCCACACCTGGTTGTTGTCGCGTCGAGTCGAATTCGGTGGAGGGAGCACTGTTCGAATGGGGAACTTCACTTGGCGGTACACTTTTATATAAGATAGATGTTGATCTCTTGCCATTGTCTAACATGATTTGCTTTTTTGGCCGCAACGCGTCCTGTAGAATTCGGCGGTATTCTAACTAGCACGTAGCATAGTAATACATCTGTAAGAACAGACTTTTATTTAACCTTTACTTTTATTTATTTATAAATAATCATCAGTTTCTTTTTTCCCTACTGAGCTAATACGAAGTTGGTATAAAAATATTTATTATTTATTTCGACGTCTTCATCTTCTTCAGAGCCGGATTAGTTCGAGTCGATGATCTAAAGGTGATCGTCTTCGCTATGTACAATGTGCCGAAACGTTAGCCGAATAAAGTTTTTATACCAACTTCGAGTCAGCTCAGTGATACAGAAAACTGCTTAATAGTTAGTTGTATGAAGTGCATGTTTTCTTCGTATAATTTGAATGAAGTTTTGTGTGTTCGTCGTACCTTTTAGCATCAAAAACAAAGAAAAAAGAGAGAGAGAGAGAGAGAGCTCAAGACAACTTCATTTTCCAACATGAATGTGGATTAAAGGAACAAGAACTCAAAGATTTTTTCATTTCGTAATGAATTGTGCTGAATACATTTCACATAAATCACGAAGTAGAGATCTTTCCTTGAACCGAGTACGGTGTTTAGAAGAAGTGTTTAGGTTGGAGAGGATTGATATAGCCAGTGGTTACGTGAAAAGGTAGAGGTAAAAAGGGTTAAGGTTGAGCGAAGGGTCGCAAAGAGCAAATCGACACTTAATAAGAGTTTGTTCCGTATTTGCGAAGGATACTGACGTCATCAACGCGTCAATCGTTGTTACTGGTTGAGTTGACGCTTTCTCTAATTGTAAAGGAAGTCATGTGATATTTCCCACCGCCCAGTGATATGACACTTCCCAGGTCGCCGAAGAAAACATGCACTCTGGGAATTTACGTTTTATTAGGTTACTGATAAATAAGAACGGCTGCGGCTAAATAGCATTGCAACGGAGACAAATCATGATCTTGGTTCTCTATACAAGTGTGATTAGGATCATCATGGGAACTCCCAGAAACGCTGCCATCACCCCCTCTCAACTCTCTGTTTTCTTAATGTATCTTATTTGAAATAAACCTATTATACGTAGTTGTGTTTCGCAGTACAATACAATCAACTTGGAATCAATCACAAATAGCTGGCGACCAGGGCAGCAGTTTTCGGTACATGCTTTTCACTTAGTCGCTTCACCTTGTGCCTGCTTTTTCTGCCATCTCTGCGGCAGAGAACACTATCATTCGATGATAAACCGGGCTCCTCAAAAATGACTTCAACGATGCGTAACGTCACGGCACCAAACCTGTCGACGAACACAAAGTCCACCATGGACCAGATGGTTTCACATATCTCAATAACAGCGGGGTAGAGTCATTACGCATTGAAAAACCACGCTGAAGTCAATATTCTACAGGAAGACTAAAGTTACCAAACTTCATAATGAATGGCTGAACATTCAAGAATCTGATAGAAATGAAGACATTATTTTCAAAGAATATATTACGAAATATGACGATTATCGCAAAACCATCGCTAACTTTGTTATGTAATTAGAGAAACTTGATTCTCTATCAAACTATCTTGACTCCCACCGAATTTAATCATCGAGGGCTGCATATTCCCTATGATTCCTCAGACAAAGTATCTGGTAGAGAAAGATTTCACAGTCTGTGAAGATCTCCAATCCGCATATTCATCTGGTTCTACAACTACTCCCAAAGTCGCTACTGAGACTTCCTTACATAATTTTGTTGATACATGAACTCTGTCTAAATTAGAGGTTCCACAGGGAATGTGCTGGACCATCCGTAGTTTTCGCCACGCTTCACCGCAATGGTCAATATTAAAGAGCAACTCGATAACACGAGAAAATCTTTGTTGCTCAAATGTTGTCTGTGTGGAAAGGAGTTAGCCTCGATGCAAGGGCTCTCGAAACTTCACGTAACTATCGTATTCCGAAGGATATTCTTAAAACTTTATAGGATGATGAAGTTACCATTATCCGTATTATTCGTACAAATCTTGCCTACTTCCCCGTCTGTGGTCTCGAAGGATGCCAAATAATAAAGCATTATAGTCAAATGATTTCCTTAGCATGTCAATTTTCGAACGATACGTGAACGAATGCTTTTCAAGAAATAGCTCTAGAAGCACTCCTTCTTAATAACTTGCTCGCATAAGAAGTAAGATATACGGCAGGACCTCCCTAAGTAACTTCTACGGAAAGAACTTTTAAACCTTCTTACCGTCATCGTCCACAAGCGGTCTACAATGAGTGAAATGCAGTCTCTTACCCGACCTACTACAATCACAAATACCAGTGCTCAAGGGTGTTCCATTACCATCAATCCAAAATGTGGCTGCGCACCTTGTCACCAATCCAATCGCAACAACCGATGGCAACAAGATGGGAAAAGCTGTACTTATTGCAATTGATCACCCCACACAGCGAAGCAACGCAAAGTTTTCTCTACGCAACAACAATGAATTAACCCAGTAGAAACTGCGCAACTATGCTATAAGTGTCTCTCTAAACGACGTACATTGAACAACTGCACGAAAAAAAACGTATGCAGCTTTTGTTCGAAGAAACATCGCTCTTCATTATGTTTCTCATATCTTCACCAACAGTCAGAAGAAACCGTTGGTAAAGCCACTTCTTCTGCAGGGGACTACACATACGAAATATTTTCCCACAAATCGATCGCATCGATCGTTTGAAACAGAAACATGATCAGCGAAATCACATCGCCTTCTCTACAACAATTGAACAGTTAGAGCATCATCTTTACTACCTTCTCGAACAGGAACCCGGCCATTTTAACCAGTCTCCCAACAGGAAGACCCATCACAAAGTTTTGCGTGCTCATCAACTCAACCTGTGACAACTGCTCATGCGTACATCATCACTTTTTCTATCTCGCTGACATTTCTAAAAATGTTAAGGTTTTAGCTTTCCTTGACTCTGAATCCAACAGATCTTACATCATCGCTTCTGAGGCGTCAAATTTACCTCCTCTCATGAGTCATGATCTCCAACAATCCACCTTTGCATCTGAGCACCTTGTGAATATGCACTGCAACAATTATCAAAGAGGCATTCATGCAGGAGCCGGTAAGAAATATCTTACAGTACGATAACTCAGAAAACTGCTTGCCTTCTATCTCAAGTACTAGTCCAAGCAAGTAAAGAGCATGAGTAATTTGTCCCAACTATTGTCGAACACACACTTTTCAAATGATTTGATTGCTTTTAGGACGCGTCCTCTCCGATGATCTTCATTACAAGAAACTTTGTAATGGATACCGTTTTTTTCAAACTACTACAGGAGATATCGTCGCTGGCCTTGCACTTCATGTTAACGATTTGGCCTTAAATCTATTCTCAGTGATAGTTTTACTGAACTAGCACAACACGATACACTGTCTGATTTATTAAATGACTTCTGGAAAGTGGAAGGTACTGGTAATATGGGTAATCTAACTATCAAGGATGACGAAGTTTGCCTTAAGCTTCTTAGTAATGCAATCTCTTATGACAAAGTGCATAGAAGATGTGCCACAAAAAATACATCTAATTAGCCCGATAGGAGGGATCTGCGTCTGCTCATTTTTACTCTTTCGCACAAATTACTTAATCTTATGGAAACAACATCTTATGAAGCTATAACAATGTGGAGTTATGGACAACCTGAAGCAAGGAACAATAGAACGCGTTTCACCATCGTCGCGTTGCAGGCAATATCACTGCTCATCTCACCATGCAGTCACTGAAACTTTCAAACTTGGACGGCTTTACTTTCAGTATAAGACGTGTCTTTGATAGTTCAGCGAAAACAGTGGAGAAGTGTGGTCTTAATAACATTCTCTACCATTGCCCGGCAACTTTACATGATCTCGGTGGAATTTTCTATTCATTTCCACCGATATTGAAAGGACATTTTTCATGGTTGGCCATAATCTGGAATCCCATAAATATACCCATTTCCTCTGGTTCACGGATCCAACACAACCCATTCTTAACAACAATGTTTTCACTCATCGTTCCACAAGTGTGCCATTCAGATTAGTGAGTTCTTCATTTCTTGTAGCTGGTACCACTCAACGTTACGTCCTCCAGACTGATACTCAACTTTCTTGTGATATTCTCCGCAGCAAGTATGTGATTAAAATTTTTTTCTGGAGTCAACACTACTGATAATGAAATTGCCTACTACGACGAGCTTAAACTAATTTTCCATGACGCTGGAATGATTTTAAGAGCGTAAGCTAGCAATTCTACCACACTTAATAACTTCTTCACAGCGCAAGACAGAAAGACTTTTTCTACCCTTCAAATGCTGCTAAGTCTTGAACGGAACACGGGGACAGACACTATAACAGTTCCACAATCTATCTTAGGTGATACTGCATAGGATTGAAAAAAATCCATCCTAACATTGTCGAAGGGTTAGCGTAGTGGAGTTCCATGTGCTGCGGAGGGAGAGGACATAGAGGTAAAAAAAAATTGTTTGGGCCGGTATCATTTACAATGGAAGCATTGATGAATGACTTTCTTCATTATGTCTCGTCCTTTAGGACACATGATTAATTCCACAGTAATTGTTGATTCAATGAAGGTGAAGGAAGGAAAGTGTCGTTAAGTGGCCCTCAGGAGAAAGAAATATTGGTGTGATGGTAACTGGTAGCAATGGCAATTCACCTGTATCACCTGTAGTCCCATTGATCGTTGAGTGACTCGAGCGGGCGTCAGTAAATCTTCCATTTTTTTCCTGTCGCGTGCAAGAGTAGCCCAGTGGGTTCTGCTCGCTCTAGGGACTCGTCGAGCATCATATTTTTTCTTCTAGGCTTTTCGTGAAGAACTCTGACCATCAGGTCGGTGGTCTTCCTGCAGTACGTTTGACATCCCCGAGGAATCCTGTCATTAACGGCTCCTGTCCATCGGTTGTCATTCACACGCACTACGTGTCCGGCCCACCATATCTTCGACTGCTTTGGCGCACAGAACGGCATCTTTGATTTTTCAATCGTTGACGCAGGTCGAAGCTTCGGATCCCATCCTTCACTTGTGTGAAAACGGGATACTCCTAGCATCGTCCTTTCGACTGCACGTTCGATAACGCTGAGTGATCTTTCATCCCTGCTTACGCAGCGACCACGTTTCTGACGCATACGTTACGGGCATGAAGCACCGTTGGGTCGAAAAGGTGGGCACGGAGTCGAGTGTTCTTTGTTCTCTTCACTACATCCTCGATGCTCTTGAAGGCTCCCAAAGCCGCTTGTTTCCTTCTGCTCAGCTCTGGAGCTAAGTCGTTTCATCATATTGAAAGTCCCAACCTAGTTTCGTTGAACGTGAATGTGCCATATGAAACCAATCCGTTCCCTCATGAACATCGTTTTTGTGAGGTTTAGTCGAAGACCAATCTTTCCAAAAGCTTTATCAAACTCGGCAAGTATCGCGTTCCGCTTGGCTAATGTTTGGTGTTATAAGGACGATGTCATCAGCAAAGCGAAGATGATGTAATTGCCGAACATCGAATTTTCATCACTCATGTTGTCCCATTCCAATGTTTCGCATGACGCCCTGGAGGGTGGCGGTAAATAATTTTGGCGAGATGGTATCGCTTTGCCTAACCCCTTTTCTGATGTGGATGTTAATATCGTTGTAGAATGGTGATATCTTGGTTGTGAATTTTTTTGCACAGCTCACGAAGAATCTTTTTGTACTGAGTAGGGACTCCTTGACTGTCATTGACTTCCATGACTGCTTCTATCTCAGTTGAATCAAACGCCTTCTGTTTATCAATGGAAGTGAGACCAAGTGGTCTTTTGTACTCTCGCGATACTTCAGTGAGCCTTGTTATCGTGTGAAGGTGGTCCATCGTAGTAAATCCTCTTTCGAAACCCTGCTTGCTAACATGGCTGTCCCTCGTCCAGTGTTCTGTCAATCCTGTTTGGGATGACTCAAGTGAAAAGTTTGTAGACGACAGAGAGCAGGCAGATTGGGCGATAGTGGCTGATATCGTATAAGTCACCGTTCTTGAACAGTAACACGGTACTGCTGGTCTTCCACTGAGTAGGGACCTTACATTCAGACAGGTAACGTGTGAAGAGCCGAGCCAGTGTGTTTACGAGGACTGGCGAAAAAGTTCTTCAAGTGTTCTGGTCATATCTTGTCCGTTCTTCACCGGCGAAATGGTATGTCGGTTTTCGGAAGGGAGAACCGGTGGTACAACATATCCATCCTCCTTTATTTCATATGACGGGAGGTGGACGTGGCCATCGAAGAGATCTGAGTAGTATTCGTGAACGATGTTCTCCACTGCCTTTCTGGACGCCATAACTGTTCCGTCTGGGCGTTGGAGTGCAATCATCTTAGCCTTGTAATTGGCGAAGCTTTCGGTGGGCTTTGCGAATGCCTTTCTCAGCCTCTGCAGCTTCAACCATTACTGCTGCTCTTCTCTCATTAGGATCTTCCTTTATCGCTTGTCTGCTTTGTTTTGCAAGTTTCGGACGTTAGTTCGCGGTTGCCTGCAGCTCGTGCGATTCCACGCTGGCGTATCGTATCAGCTCGAGTGTTTCTGAAGACAGACGTCTCTTGGTGACTTTCGAACTCTCAGCTTGTATGGTCTTCTCTGTAGAACTTCTCCAAGTCCATATAGAACGCTTCTACTTCTTCTTCATCGTAGTTTGATGTCGTCGACGAACATTGTCAAAGCAGGTATCGATGCACACCTTTTTTAATCGCAAACGTCCCATTCGGGTTGTAAGTTGTTCGAATGAATCGATGTTCATTGACAAACTCGTGTTGACGAGAACGCCGACGCCGCCAACTCCTCTACTGTCGCATGTTCCTAGGAACAGTTCTTCACCGATGTCATAGACGACGTTGAATGGGTGGCGTCGACTCGTCTCGGGCCAGGCCGATGACGTCGTACCTTATCCTTCTTGCTTGCATGAGCAAGTCTTCTATCGAGGACTCGGATGCAAGCATACGTGCATTGTAGGTACAGATCATCACCATAGTTTTTCGTGATCCAGGCAGCACCCTTTGACGCTGAGATTTTAGCAGCCTCTCCGTACTCGTCCTATCCAACGCTGCAAAATTGGGGCTCTTTCGGGGTCAGGGGAATGAGGCTCGTATTTTTTTTCTTTACTGTGTTTAGCATTTTGATACTCACGTATAGCTTGCTGGGCTGTAAACGTGGGGGGACTGGGTATACTCACCGGGTAGCTTGCCAGGCTCTCTCAGAGTGGACATGGAGGTTATTTGTTGGAGGCGAGTACTTAACCGCCTCCCATATACTTCCCTGTCACTTGATTGCAGGCTTTTGGCCGAATTGCCCTCGTAGAATACAATCCGCACATGCGAGAACGTACCCACACACGCATGCATGAATACGCTTAGCAAATACAGAAAGTATGTGCCAAATCGGCGCAGTAGAAACAGGGATTCCTTCCCCTGGATCCACCTGCGTCTCAGGGAAGCAAAGGTCGCTTTTGGTCCGCAATTAACCCCCTATCCGCCACCTGGGGACGTGCTACGTAGCCTCGCGACTAACTGGCTCGAGATCCCTCAAATGAGTGAGATCCGTGGAGCAATGGCAATTGTCACTATCAATTCGCCTTTTATGCTTCCAAAGTGAGATTTCATTGCTCAAAAACAAATTTACTTGACGTCTTTCTTCAGTGGAAGGAGAAGAGTGAGATTATGAAATTCTAAACAGAATGATTTTTTACTCTGCGTAAAAGAGGAGCTTTTGTATTTCCAAACAGCCTTTTGCCCTTTTCTGATTTCAGGGTAACGAAATGGAATATGATCATTGGTGTGTTAACCAATCTAGTCCAAGAGCTGAATCGATATGTTAAGGAGAGGTACACTATATGGAATGCTATCCGAAGCTACCGAATAAGAGGTGGTCAACACGTTGAAGGAAACATCCAAGTAAGAAAGTTCGCCACCGCTGGTATCTAGGAAAGTGGCGTTAAAATTCATATAATTATTGTTTGCGCTGCATATTTTCGTCATGAATTAGAAAGAGAGAACCACGGCACCAAAGCAGCCGCTCCGTCGTTGATCCACTGATGCCAATGTTTGTAGGGTCCAGACGACCTGACATGCATCGAATAGAAGCGTTAGAGCTATTGTCGTGGACGATGTTGACACGATTTCGTATAAAGACGGGAAGGTAGGCTGTGGACCGATCCCAATTTAGAGTCACGCTCCCATCGGTCCACTGAAATGATGTGATGGACATGTGCTCACCTGTGTGATAAATTGGGGAGCATTCCATCAATCATTAACGCGGAGAGTTCCAGCCTTGGAACAGAAACTTTATGCTGGAATGGCGTAAGCTTGGATTTAGACGTGATAAGAGAAAATCGTGGGCGTCTCACGGCATCGTCGTTGAAGTGGAGGTCATATTAACATAGTGTCTGTGACCGGTAGAAAATAGCAATTGAGGAATACTAAAAGAAGCAGACCATAATGATATGAGACTTTGCCACTGAGAATTTTTCTCCAGGGTCACAAGCGAGTGAAATTTCCAAGAGTGATTGAAGGAAAACGTTTCCTTTAAGGATTACGGGAGAGCTAATCCGGGAAATGTCAAATACTCTAGCAATATGTCGGAGCACCTTCCTTTTAGTCCAAACTGATTGAAGCTCACCTAGGATAGATAGAGAAACCGTTATAGTGTTTGTCGCCGTGTTTCATGAAAGAACAAGGAGCATTTAAAGGGTAGAAAATGCTTTCCCTGTTGAGCAGTAAAGCAGATATTGAGTGTGGCAGATAGGTCATGCTCGTAATTTTATAGCAACGTCATGCAAAAATTTGTTTGGATTCATGATAGTAGACAATTCCATTATCAGTAGTGTTTACTCTAAAGAAAATGTTATTCACGTACTTTGTTTGCGCAGGATGTCACGAGAAAGTTGAGTATCAGTGTGGGGGAGGTGACGATGGATGGTACCAGCTAAAAGAAATGAAGAACTCACTAATCCGAATGGCACGCGTGTGGAACGATGAGTGATAACATTGTCGTTAAGAATAGGCCGCTCGTTGGATCCTTGAGCCAGAGGAAATGAGTATAGTTACGGGATTTCAGATGATGGCCAACCATGAGAAATTCCTTTTGAACGTCGCTGGATATGAATATTTTTTTTATTGAAAGGAATACAAATGAAAATTCTACCGAGATCATGTAGATCGAGAATTACTATTGTGGTTTCAACTACAGCTTCAGCTTAACTGGGTTCAGTGCCGATATGGCTGCCCAGATCAATCCCGTTGATAGATGATTGCTGATAGCACTGATTGATAGAACTAGATGATAGGCAGGCGAAATGAAGGACCCGCATGGTGTGGCGGTGCCTTTCAGCCTCTCATTCCACCGGGTTCGTGAAATTGGTACTGGAAGTGTTCGGGAAAATTCACCCTCTGCAATCTAATTGGGAAAGCACCAGCCCGGCTATCTCAGGACTCCAGAGAGAATTGCTCGACCAGCATTCTTCGACATTCAAGATGGTATGAAATCCCTCAAGCAGCAGCCGAATCACGCGTAAAAGGTCTGAAGACCGTAGATGGTGGGTGAGAGAAAACGAAGCGAATATGAAAGAGTGCTGAGATCTGCACGGTAGACGTGAAGACGGGTCGTAGAAAATAAAAAGAAAAAAATGAGATCATCGAATGTTAAAGGAGCAATTTTTGCAAACCTACCTTCTTAAAGTCAAAATTGAAACTATCCAGCGCAAAAGGTTCGAAACATTGACCATGTATGTGCCTAAGGAAGTGTTAACGATCGCACAGTGCGACGTAGGTTCCAAAGAATTCGCCTTGGCGAATTTGAAATTGAAGGCAAGGAACGTCGCCGACATTGTTCTGCCACAGACGTTGGTTAATTAAAGAATTTAGTGGCGACAAATTTAAGAATAGCTCTTCGAGAACTTCCAGAAGGACTCTATGTGAGAGGTCAGTGGTTTCCGAGCATCTAATCATAAATCAAGTCAATAGCCGAAGAAGCTTGACGAAGTGGACGCAACATGATCTCTATAAAAAACACAGAAGTCGCAGTTTTGAAGTATTACTGGCACTTCTTCTGTGTAATAAGAGTGACCCTTATCTCTCCCGTATTGTGATATGGATGGGAAATGGGCCCTTTATGACAATTAACGATGATCAGCTCAGTGGTTCGACTACGATGAAGGTCCTGAGCATTTCGTGAAGACCAAGCTCTACCAAAAAATGCAGTGTTGAGCGTTTGGTGATACACCGCTGAAGTGAGTCATCACAGAACCCTAAATTTGCCTGATTTGACAACAGTGGGAAAGTAGGTCCCAGAAAATCGAAAAAATCTCCAGAAACCTCGCCGCCTTTGTCTGGTGTTGTTCAGCAGAGTAGCCCTACTCTGTTTACCGATCACGAGAAGCCACATGTCGCAGAACCAACATCGGACCCCTCGCCCAGCGATCACCTTTTCTGCACGCATCGCGATAATTCCTTTGCCAAAATTATTCAGAAACCAGAGTCGATACCATAACTGTCTTCAACACCCATGTGGCCTCTACTAACCAAGAGTTTCATTCAACCGGAATGTGGAAAAATTGACTGTTTTTCTTGATGAGCAGAAACAAGATTATTACTGCAGCATTTATTAATTCAGAATAGCCGACGTTTCGCAGGTTTCGCCTCCTTCAGACCCTGGAAAGGTGAAATTGACATTCAATCAACTCAGCAAAACACTTTCAAAACCACTTCAGCCGGATACATTACACGCCTATGTAAGACTGTCTGCGGCTGGTCTACACCAAATAAGTGGGAGGCTCGCAGAGAACTAAAGGGTGAGTTTCCATGACCGACTTTCTCTTAAACTCGGCATTGAATCAAAAATTCGTCAACCATATGCGACTCTGATCAGTGGCTCTTCCTCAGCGGAAGGCACGTAAAAACGGCTCTGAAGAAGTCGGTACTGCCGAAACGTCAGCTACGATTGTGTTGTATGTGTGTTATTGTTTGGAAGTAAACGTATGCTGTTTAACAACCTCGCGATTGCTGAGAGAGAAGACGAAAATGATGAGTGTTTAATGGTTATTATGCGGATTAAAAACTTATTTATTAGGGTTTTTTTTGCTGAGGTTACGAAAGTGTTTGATTGAGTAGATTGCATGTCCGTTTTACCTTTCCAGGCTGCGATGAGAGCGAAACTGGAGAAACCTCGGCTATCATGAATTAGTAAAAGCTCTAATAACAAGCTCGCATCTGACTATCAAAAAAAAATCGTGTATTATTTATTAATGCCGCACTTATAGGAACGTCGGCCCTGGGTGGAAATTTGTCCTTAGTTGGCAAACGTGTGTGGATTCTAACGGCTTTTCTTTCGCCTCAAAGCTTATTCTATGAGCCAAGATAGGCCACGTGTACTATAGGTTGAAAGCGTGAATTAATTTCTGAACAACATAGTAGCAGATCACTGCGATTTAGACGAAGACTCCTCGGAATGGAACTCTGGAATGGTATCTTCAATATCCTTTCTTTGCTATTTCACAACAAAGTTTAGCTTCGTTATTTAACCAATATCCTTTGTTAACAATACTGTGAGGAAGCAGGCTCACACCTCGGCCTTCATTCTTCTCTGTCAGTGTTCTTCTGATGGATAAGATATGGTCGCCTTTTTTTGCAGAGGAATGTGAAGCGTATTGAAAACATGTTTGGACTTTTCAGTAGCTCATTCGCAATATCCGGCACGGTCAATAAAATAGTGGTACGACGGTAACTTAGTGCTTGCAGATGTTTTGCAATGCACATATGGTCATTGTTTCTATTTTTGCGTTCTAGCCAATCTTCACCCATTCCGGTGAGCCAATTGGCACTAATAACATGATTATGCAGGAGAATAAGATCGCATGAATGGTGTGCTGGTAGTGTGCGTTTAATCATCTTTGCGATGCTTAATAGAGTCGAATACATGGTGATTCTCCGAGTGACTTAACAACAATGAATGCTTTATCTCGCTACTAAAATACTAAAATGTTTCCATTGTGCACCCAAACATCCTCAGTCGTCCCTAAAGAATTTGCTCCTTTTTGGTGTTGACAATGCAATGAATTGACCACAATTCGTGTACTGAAAAACCAGCATGAAACAGATTTTACAATGACCACCTCTGTGTTTTCTTTTAGATTCGTGCTGTTTCCATCAGAATAGCATTTTTTCATCATTCCAATTTGGATGAGCAGTTTCAGATTTTTTCGCGCATGAATTACTCTGTGCGGTTATTATCCACCAACTTAATGAAATACTTACAACGAATAAACGGCTGTGAAGAAGACGAAACCGTCGAGACGTCGTCTGTCGTATTCTAATAAAATCTATAATACCAACCTCTTTTCCACCCATTGAAGAAAAGCATCGAAAGTTTCAGAAGTGTTTAGACACGCGCGCTAGCGCTTCCTCCGAACCCAACAATAGTTTTGCAGCGATTTGCTTCAAAAAACGTTTTTAAATGGTCATCGTGTCTACTGTTCCTTCTATAACTTTAAATCTGCGTGTTTATCCTTTTACCACAAAGAATTTGCAACAAAGTGAGAGAATAAATAACGTTGGACCATTGTTGGCTCATTCTTCGCTTTACCAAGTTGTTTTTTTCCTAATTTTAGCCTGAACAATAAAATTGGGTAGCAGCACGAGAACACTGGCGTACATATATAGAACAAAACGTCAGCCCTATGATGATGCGAGAACGGGATCTCCTTCCTCACTGGCCTATTTCGCCTCATAAAACCAGTCCTTCCCAATCGGCAAACTCATTCACGCACCCAATTTACAGCAGTGTTGAAACGGTAAATTCTTAAAAAAATTCTTAAAAAAAGAAATTTTTTTCTGATAATCGCTAGAATTTTTATTAGTTTTTTATGCTTGTAGTCATAATCATGAGCGCTATAATTGCGTAACTCGGAACCCCAGGTGAACCCATGGTGTGGTGGTGAACGCCCTAGCCCCCCCCCCGAAAGCGTAATAGCGCGTTCGTTTTCCACAGCAGACACCTGCGGTCCAGAATTTTGCAAATATTTCAGCATCATTGTCGTTCTGTCGTAGTTCTTCTCGGTCTCATCAACTTGTCATATCCGAATGCTGCTGTGTGTGGATTGTTTTTTTTCCGATTTCAAGAAATACGATTAAAGCAAGCTATCTGTTTGTGCTGTTGAAAACTGGGCAATTTCGCTTCTCCAAAAGTAGACGTGAGAAAGCCTCGTAGAATCAA
>JADANN010000253.1:0-52114 GCA_018806985.1 Angiostrongylus vasorum
TTTCAGACAGATTAGGGTTTGCGCAATGAATTTCCCAGTGAGGTTATAAAGTAGTATTCAACGCACAAAGCAGGACAACAATACTACTTACAACGACTACTGTACGAATTGAAAAGTGAATTCGACGAGACGTTAACCATTCAATCCCAAGACACAAGGAAACGATCTAGTGTCATCTCGAGGACACTTGGACATTGACGAAAATAAATTGGTCCTTTGTGCAGGAGTTGCTGAAAATCGATCCTTCGAGGAAAAACTCTTGCAACATTTTCATAAATTTTAGCACGTTCCAAAAAACAGGTAACAGCTAAATAGCATATTATTAGCTCTGCACAGCAGAAAGGATTCGATGCCACACTGATAAATTAGACAATATACAGTATCCCGTCATTGCCGATGTCCTGTCAAAATATTCAAATAGCACGATAGAACGGAGAGATTAGTATTAGAGCCATTAATGACATAAAAAACCGCAATTATATAAAAAAAGCATTTCACACCGATCTCGTAAAATCGTACACTCGTTATACGGTAGAAAAAAACTTGACGTACACAATGTTGTAAAAACAAATCGATTAATTCCTGGTACACTCTATTATACCCATAACACATTAAAAATGCCAAAACCATGGGTGCCATCGTGGGTCCATTTGTGAGAGGTTTTCATGGTTGTGCGCCTTCTCTATGGCGCAATCAACTTCCTCTTGTAATGCGGCTGCATCTTGTATCGCCACTCCTAAAACTTACTAGCCGTTGCGACTTAAATTAATTGTTAGCATAATGGTATAAAAATGTGCTGCAACATTACGACTTGACAGGAAACCATTTAGGCATAAAAAATACCAGTAAGGGGATAGGGGATAATGCACTCGGCGTTGATCAATCTCTAATGGATGTGCCATGCATTCGACTTCATTAACCATCACTTGAGGTGATTGAATGCGAATCTGGCCTTCACAATGGTTCCCGGCGGCCTACCGATGTACCGAGCCGGTGCTGCTATCCTCTCAGACAAGTCTAGTACCAATTTCCTGTCCGCGGGAGTGCGGAAGGCTTGGGTGGGCCTAGAACGCGGGATCGACCCCATTTCTATTGCAGGGCGCCTCCTACCATTGCGCCACAAGCGCCCCCTACCAATAGGTATCAAAAAATTGGATATCTCGAAGAAATCGTAAAACTAAGCTGACACCCAGTTGTTGTCCCAGCTGCCACATTCGAAAGGAATTTGTTAGCTTCATCACAGACGCTTTCACCCGAAATTTCTTCTAAAGAATATGCCAGGTCGATATCTACAAATTGAATTCCGACTTACCTGGTCATGGTTACCATTAATTTCGCCCAACATCAACGGTCGAAGTAATAGGTGTTGATCACCACTAGAGAGACAGTGTACAACAGAAGCAACAGACCACAAATAGTCTCCTGAAAGTAAATCGAGAATCACAGTTAATACAACATAAAAAGATATGGTGAGAGAACTGAGTTCATGTAGCGGAGCATTCTCAGTGCAACGCCACATCACGTTATTGTACCATTAAGAAACTGATGCGATGAATGGTAATGCATCGTAATGTAAAGATAAGCCGATCCCATCCAATGTCTATTTCTCTGCTATTAACGACCGACTAAGGAAAAATGAAATGAATGGATGAATGTAATAGATTTGCAAACAGTGATCAAGATCGTCCTCCCAACTGTCTACCTCCTCATCGTAGCTGGGAGGCGTTCCTGGGTGTCGGGGTTGCGATGTACGGCGGTAGATCCATCCCCACCAGCAGGGTCTAACAAGCTGAGAAGGAGTCCGACGTTTTCATCAGCCCACCTAAAAGTAAGCCAATGCCAAGGTTCACCACCATCCTGACATCAAACTACTCGCGTGCTGGCATATCTCCATCTGTTCCACAAGGGCAGCGGCTAGCTAAGGCGATGACGACCTTGTTCAGACTTTAGCCTGGCTGACCTCGGGGCTCCACTGAAACCCAATAGCTAAACCAGCGAAACTCTGAAAAAATGGAGAATATGTTGGGGCCCCGCACAACCAATGAGGATAGGCCGCCCAAATATCCAGATAAGAAAGAATAAGATTGAAGAAACGCTTCATTGGACTGCATTACACGCTCCTTAACATTTTGGCGACGAGTAGATGTTGTACTGAAGCAGAAGGAGTGGCCGATATCATACCTATAGAGAATTTCTCTATCAGATAGAAAATTCTCTATCCACCTAATCAATGGATCCTACTGGTCAATGGAGAACGCGTTGCTACACCGAAGGGTGCGTATCCTTCGTCTATGTCCAGTTCTGGCCAATGGGCAAGCCGCTCGCTGGGACGCAGCCACGCCTACCGGCACCGGCATTTGGCCCGGCGACGCCTTGGTGAGCGCCGTCGCCAGCTCCATCATTGCCCCTCTCCTGATTGATCTTTCCTTACAGATTCATTTGCTTAGGTCGTAGTGATAGGAATTGTAATTGGTAGCTCTTGCATTGTTATTACGTTAATGTTATCGTTGATTTTCGCATATGTGTTGACATGAGTCGATGCTCTCATCGTTCACAGGTACTTTGCAAACGGCTCTCCTTTATTATTCGCCCCCTCGAACGCTCTTCATACTCTTGTGCTGTGAGCTGTTACATTGGTGCATGCATTATTGTTAAGGCATTTTATTAGAAAGAGAAATAAACCCACTGAACCACCTTATTTGTAGTTTGTTGTGCATAACCTCATTGCATTGTTGTGTAAATAGTAGGCATATGCAAACAAAGGTTTAATTCCCCCGAGTTTGAGGTACTTTACGGACGGCTCTCCACTATTACTCGCTCCCTCGAACGCTCTTCATACTCTTGTGTTGTGTGCCGTTACAGTGTAAGTGTAATTTTTCGCTTCGGTAGTTCACTTTGGTACACAGAATTTTTTTCTCTATAAACCTTGTCATCGATCGGTAGCTTATCCAACGCAGATGCTATGGCTGGCGTCGTCCATGGTAAGATATATTCCTAGCAACTCACGAACTCCTCATTTTGCGGTAAGAGACTATCATTGCTCTTGAGGAGAGTGTGCGGCTTAGGGTGTAGCCAATGAGGAGGCACAGAAATGCCACTGCCTCCAAGAACTGGCAACGCATGCAGTGTTCATCATCATTCTTGACAACCCATTCGTCGTCTTCTAATTTCCAATCCCTATGATGACTTTTTGGTATGGTATGGAATTATAGGATGTGAAAACCACAAGGAAAACATCATAAAATCTTTTGCAGAATTTACATACCTTCATTGAATGCCGCGAGCAGAATAATTGTATATTAAACAAGTGTTTATTCTCCACATACCAGAATTGTTTATGCACCAGCATAAATAGAATTTGAGAAAGGATGGAACACTTTCAAAACGCAGGAAAAAACTGGTTCAGAGAACGGAAATAACACCAAAAGGGAACCAGGGAACGTAAAACTTATGTAATGGTCTAAAATTTAAATAATCATGAATTTTTTTTGGTAATCAAAATACCAATTATTAGAATTACCATGCTTTTATCTCACTTGTTCCACTCGCACAGGATTCCGGAGTTCGGGAAGCGATGAATTCGTTGAAGTTATTTTTGCATCATCGTGGTTGGTGAAGCACTTCGCGCACGGGAAGTCGTCAAGATGTTTGAAGAAGTGGTGGTCGGTAGGCGAAAGGCATGATGAATACGGCGGATAAGGTGCAGTTTCGTACCCCAACTCGCTCAACTTCTTACCTAAAATTGTCTGATCAATGCGGAGACTAATTGAAAGTCGGTCATGGGAACAACTACAAGACGTGCCAACAAGACACTTCGGACTTGAGGTTGCACGATGTGAAATGTCGGATTCTAAATGTGTTACTTTATTTTTTATTTCGCTAAAGCTAACGTCTTCCCAGTGTCGTCTTTTTTCAAAGCCTGGAAGGGTGCATTGATAGGCCTGATTAGAGTCGCATATGGTCCATGAATGCGCCACCCAACGTCAAAGGGTTAATGCGAAGCACGGAGCGAGACCATGTGTGAACTCTGGGCATCCCTCCCTGCTATTCATTCTAGGATTCTTGCGATCTGTCAAAAAAAGCCTCAGGTAGTTTGCTCGTTGGTGTTTTGGCATCATCTTCGGAATACTGTGAACTTTCTATCAAAATCATCTCCGCGATGGCTTTGTAGCCAATGTGTCTGTAGCCCTAGTGAGGAACTTAGTCTTGTTTTTTCGTTTGCCATCTAGTTGTTCTTTATGCGGATACATAAAAAGCTCAACTGTTTCGCCAATATATTAGTCTCACAGGTATTACAAGAGATGAGGTATATCGCATCCGAACTCATGCAGTCACCTCCTCTGCCATAAGGACAAATTACGCAACTTTGCTTCACAAATAGACGGTCATATAGGCGGTTACAAACAAACTGACGGCGAAAAGTTTTCGATGATATTTCAACTATCGCTAGCGATTTCTCTAGATCTGCCCTTCTTAAGCATCGCTTTAAAGCTAGTCCTACTTGATCGCTAATGAAGGGCAGGAAAAAACGGGATTTTGTTTCTGCCAAATCGTTCGCTTTGGCGCGTCGCTCTCCTTCTAAACTTTCCTCATGTGGTTACTACTTCGTAGCCATTGGAGATGGCTTTCTCACAAGCGCCCTCTTCGTGTCTGAAGGCTGGGAAGTGGGGACATGAACAAGGATGTTTTTGTTATTTGGTTTTCGGTACTACTTTGTTATGTAACCGCTACTTGATAAGTTGATTTGAACACTAAGAAATGGAAACCAGTTTTCTTTTCGGTTTCCCGGAGTGAACTTAATGTACTCAGACAAGTCGTTCACTAATTCAAAGCATTTGTCCACCTCCTCCTGCGTAGAGAAGATAACAAAACAATAACCTATGCACCTGCTGTGGAGTATCGACCGGAGATCAAAGACGGTGGCTTCTATTTTAGACATAAACGATCACTTAATTTTTAAGTGGGTAATCTAGAGTAAGGGGCGGGTAGCACAATAGTAATGATGTCCGCCATTACGAGCCTGGAGCTAGTTCGATTCCGCTCTAGGCTAAACAAGCCTCTCATCCTTCCGGGGTCGGGAAATTGGTAACGGACTTGTTAAGAAAAAAAATCGCTTTCTGCAATCCAATTAGGGAACGCGACATAGCTGTCTATCTCAAGACTCCAGACAGAACTGCTCGACCAACATTCTGCGACATTCAAGATGAAATTTAAATCCTCAAGCAGGAACCGAAGTCACACTTAAAAACTTCGAAGACCCTTGTGGATGATGGATGCGAGAAAACGAGATTGGATAAGAAAAGTGCTGGGATCCGCACAGTAGACGTGAAGATCGATCAAATAAAATAAAATAAATGTAGAGTAGAGCCTAATCCCTGTTGTCCCAATCCTCGATAGCTCTAGGTAATACCGCCAGTCTTCTTTGCTGCTTTTCGATGTAAGACTCTTTTTATTGTGTTACTACAAATGAATTCACTTTCCTTCAAATTTTCTTGATTAAGGTGACCGTGGTAAATCCGTTATTCTCACCTTTGCAGCCGAAAAGCTTGAGAAATTATTGAATATTTCAGTACATAACCCAACCACCGTAGAAATTAATATGTATTCTTCCTTTGATGAGCTTACAGAAGGTTGATAAATATTTTTTATTTTAAGCCAAGGTTTCGACGTCTTCGTCATCATCGAGCCGATGATCTGAGTCAATGGTGGGCCACGCTTGTTCTTCGTCTCCTTGTGGCGTCTTCGCCTTCGTTTCGAGTCTGGCCTTCCTCAGTGGGCCATCACCTCGAATGAGGCATACTCACTCGGTGACGTCCTTATGAGGAATCTTTTCTATTTATATTTGTTCAACAGAAGATTGGTTAAATTCAGCAGCAATGAGCACAAGGACCTTCAACGTCGCCGGCTTCACACTGCCGGTGCAGATGGTTTTCTCAACGGGAGCTGGTGCAGCTGTTCAGGTCCCCAGCATTGCACCGACTGCAGGGCCGGCCATGGGCTTTTGTGATGCGTATTGTAATGTAGCAGTGATTTCTCGTTTTTTGGACAGGTTTAATGAAACCTTCGATTTTTAAAGCATTCGTAGGCACTTGGTCTTAACCCGGCCTATCTGGTTTCGCGCAGTTGAAAAACTCCCTGCAAATTCTACTGGTTAGCGAAAACTCCGTCCTTTAGGTGTCTGACGTTCTCGAGCAACACGGTCGCTCTGGCGGCCTCGCGGATCCCGCAATCCAAATCATTTTGAGTCAGCTCACTGTGAGAATAAACTACGAACCACTGCAATGCATGGATGTAGAAGATGACCGTCCTAGTGCTAACCTTACAATGGATATTCCTGGTGGGAGACGAGATTGAAGGTGGGTTTTCAGCATTTAACGGCCGATCGGCAGATTTAGAATCTGAAGTAAGGAAATACTTGTAGTTACAAAAAAAACATCACAGGTAGTTCAGACCACCGGTAAACAATGCAATCGGGCGAAACTGTTTCCACGAAAAACTTGTATATTGAACTGCTTAGGATGACGTTTTGGGTTACTTTTTACGAACTTTATAATTCTACCTTTCAAAAAGAAATCTATGAAGTACCTTTTCACATGGCAAATCCTGAAATTTGTACGGATTCTAAGATTTAAATCATACTGAAAAGCTATTTTTGAGATTTTGCAATCTTACAGTAATCTTGAGAACAAGGGCTTTTATGATCACTGAAATCAATTGAAATTGAAACAAATAAATTTTTAAATAAATTTCTTTCAGCTCCGACTATGATGCCGAAATGCATAATCTTTGGAAATGCGGTGACTGCAATATGCAACATGGCGTGTACGTTGAGCTCTGGTGATATGGTGATCTCCTTTGCCCCCTTACACTTGTCAATTTCAGGAACTCTCACGGTTTCGACAGCTTTTTTTTCTACGCAATTTCATTTTGAAAGAATACATCTCTGCAGACCATAAACCCGATCATGGCAAATTGGTCGAGAGAGAGGTGGCAAGGCGTGATAAACAGAGTGGCCCGAAGCTTGGCATTGGGTCCGTTTGGATCGATCTTCTTCTCGGCATCTGCCACCATCTCATGAAACGAGAAGGCGACCGAGAACTGTGTGGAATGGACAAAATTTTTTTTGTAAAGCGGTGGGGACAATGAACTATTCAGCTGCGAATGTTTTCAATATAATAAGAATCGTAAAATTCTTGTGCAATTTTAAGAACATTTATTGAACCTCTGGTTAATAGATTGAACTTTCCGCGTGTACAGTAGAAGCAAGAAGAAACTTCGTTGTTTGTAACTGAAGAAATTCTCTCTTTTTGGGTCTAAAGAAACGGTTTTGGGTTAAAGAAAAATGCGAGAATTAGAATAGCAAAGGGTTTGAACAAGTATTACGATTTGTCCGTCTCTTGAAAAGCAACAGACGTTCTTACTTTATCCTTTACTTATGAACAGCAGCCTGACACCTTGACGATTTCCGCCCTCTTCAGAGCCCGGAAAGTCAAGTTCACTGCAGTCTAACCAGCCAAACACCTCCACAACCAAACAGAGAAAATACTTAAACAAGATTTTGGTGGCATTGGAGGCAATAAAAAGCTTCTTAGCGCATTTGTTGCTTTCCATGAGTGTTGCACTGAGTACTTCATGTGAAGATCAACCGCAAAGAGTTCACATGGAAGGGTAGTGTGCCCTCACTCATATTTACATATCCTTTTTATGCACCGTGAGAAATCACCCGTGATAACGAAGCATTCCTCCCAACGGTTCGTTTTTTGAACTCTTGGGAGTTTACGCGCTGAATTTTTTCGATTTCAATGTTAGTACGGCAGTTTTCAATGCCAGTTCTTCCCCATTATCTTTCTGTATCCTATGCGCGCCTAGTGGTGTATTGGTTCTACTCCAGTTTTACAAACTGGATGCTGTTTTATACGAAAGCAGAGTGGCCTACCTTTCCGAAAATGTATTTGTCCCCGCACTCTTTACAAGAGACTAAGTACACCAGTACCTGAACTCATGCAACCACCGTCTCTACAGTAAGGGCAGAATAGGCAATTTCGCATTGAACTGGGTTGTTAAGAAATAAATGAGCGTTTTAAGACATTTATTGTTATAATGATTTTTTTACAAATAGGATTTTCTTCGTACCTTGCAATATTATATCTTATTAGAAAAATACTTCAACGCTTTTTTAATCATATTTTTGTGTTTTGTAAGAAAATAAGTTTTTTCGTTGTTTTCTTGTTAAGCATTTTCAGGTTGCTAAACAGCATACATTTAGATCCATAGAAAAACACAATACGATACGACAGTAGCTGACGTTTCGGCAGCATCTCCTTCTTCAGTGCCTGGAAGGGCACACTGATATTCAATTTACTAGGTCAAACCCTTCAATAACACATACAGAAAGACGAAAAAGCTTTATACTAATTACATGGTCAACAGCTTCTCGAAAAACTTACCGCTTTTTTTCGTGACTTCCAATGAGGAAGGTTGGAACAGCTGGTTACAGTCGCATAAGGTTGATGACTGCAGCACCCCACATTAGAAATTGATGCGAACATACGGGGCCAGGTCGCTTGTGACCTCTGGGCATTCCTCCCTGCTATTCATTGTGGGGTTTTTGGCATTTATCCAAACAACCTCAAGAAGTCTTCGCGCTGGTGTTTTAGTCTCCTTTGCAAAGACATTGATTTTTACTTCAAAATCGTCTCCGGTATGCTTTTGTATCCTATGCGTGCCTAGTGGGGTGCTTTGTCTTAGTTTTTATTTTCCTTCTAGGTGTTCTTTTATACGGATACATAAAGATGTGCCCATTTCGCCAATATATTCATTTCCGCAAGTATTGCAAGAGATCAGGTATATCGTACCTGAAAGCGTGCAATCACCTTCCCTGCCGTAAGTGCAAATTACGCAATTTTCTGTTCCACACAGACGGTCATACAGGCGGCGGTTACGAACTAACTGACGCCGTAGAGTGTCCAGTGGTATTTCAACTATCGCTACCGTTTCCTCTAGGCCTGCCCTTCTTAAGCGTCGTTTTATAGCTACGCTTACTTCATCGCTAATAAAAGGTAGCATGAACAGGGTTTTCTTTTGGCCAAATGTTGCCTTTTGAAGCGGTGCTTCTCTAAACCTTTCTCGCGTGGTTACTATTTCGCAGTTTGGCAGAAAAACTTTCTTTGAGAGATAGATATCGTCTTCTACCCATCTACAATGCCAAACCCTCTTCATCGTTTTTCTGACGAGGCGAGGAGAAAGAACTGAATAACTGTGAGAATAGTGACAGTGACGAGTGGCTTGAGAGCGAAGAATTGGTCGGTGTTGTGAGAGATGCTAATGAGAGTTGTCGACACTGTTGAAGATAGATACGTGTGGAAGCACAGGACGTCGTTTGCTGATGTGACAAATGGTTTGATGGTTTCCATCTTTCCAAATTACCTTTAAGTCAATCTAGTGACAGTTGATGATTAGGGTCTAATTAATCGTTTTCTTCACTAATCGTAGAGCACCACAGGATGTACACGTTCATCACAGCAAGCATATAACTTCAACTATTATACGCCATAACTGCGGAAAATTTTTTGCGCAAAAGCCACCACTCCTTCTTTCGCAGTTCATACACGTGTGCAAGTTGTTTTGCAACGGTTTTCCGAGACTTCGTATATACATACGTTCTATGCCATTTATGGCCGATAATTTCATGTATGCACTTAAAATGATGCTTCTGAAGCGTACAAACTGCTTTGAGAGAATGCTTGTTTGATCGCGCTCAGCAGAAGTGAAGTGCAGCATCCTTCCAAATTGGTACGTGACCTGTCTAAGACCATACAAAGACTGTCTTTACACATCAGTAGCTCTCATAATTCGCCAAATTTGTTAAGAATGCATTCCATACTATACTATGTATCATCTACGATGCATGCTATGCTTTTTAATGAAAGCGAATGTTCATTAAGCGCCGTCTGCATCTCCCCATCCCTCCGTAGTGCACAAAGAAAAATAAAATTGGTTATCGAGCTGTTTCATATGATGAGCCAACGTTCTATTTGAGTAGTAAACCAATCCCATTTGTTGATTTTTTTTAAATGTTCGAAGAACAACAACGCATGATATGTGAGAAGTTCTTGTACGTTTTCGAGTAGGCAATTCCTGTTGTTAGTATTTTATTAGGGGGCGGAAACACAACGGAAGTGGTGCTCGTCATCACGAGCATAGGTCTAGTTCGATTCCGTTCCTGGCCAGTCAAGCGTCTCATCTCTCCGGCGTCCGGAAATTGGTACCAGGCTTGTCTGCAAAAAATAACTCTGTTCAGTCCAACTGGGATCGCCCCAAAAAAAACCAATGGACCAGAAAGTAAAAAGTACTAGAAATTCGATCCCGAAACTATTAAGTTTTTTTCCAAAAATTTTGAGCCTTGCAATTGTTCACAGACGGATTTTCGTTGAATTTTCTTTTACGAATTCCTTCTCTAATAAGCTAACACAAGGTGCTAACGTCTTAACGGTTTCGCTTTCATCAGAGCCGATAATCCGAGTTGATGGTCCACATGTTCTCGAGGTGGCATCTTGTTCGCGTATCGAGCAGGGTCTTCTCAGTGGAGCATCTCTTTCGAATGGGCATACTCACTCGGTGATGCCCATTTATCCAGGAGGGCAGTTATTGACAGCACTGGGTTTCCGGTTCATCCTTGGATTTTTGAAATTTCTCCAAAACGCCTCAAGTGTCTTGCATGTTGATGTTTTCGATTCCTACGCCAGAATCCGGACATTCACTTCAAAATCATCGCCATTGTGCTTCAGTGCCCAATATGTTTCTAACAGAGTACTTTGCCTAAGTTTGACTTTCCCACATAGGTTTTGCTTTTCATGCAGGCATAGCGTACGCTAATGCAGTTGGCAAATGCAGAAGAATATCAAAAAAAAAGAGTCAGTTCTGCTTTCAGTCAAAGCAACTGTTCGAAAAAAAGAGCTTTTCGATGTTATTCTTCAATAAGCAGACAGCAGGTTGTTATTATGGAATTTATTAGGATGCAATAGCTGATGTTTCGGCGTTTTCCCCTTCTTCAGAGCCTGGAAAGGTCAAATTGAGATGCGATCTACTCAGCCAAACACTTTCATAACCCCAGCAGATAAAACTTAGCAAATAAATTTGCATTCGTATAAGAAACAGCTTTATTTAGACACCTACCATTTATTTGTTGTAAGTATTTAAGTTAGTTGGTGGATAGCAGCCGCACAGAGTAACACATAGGCGAGGACTGTGCCTCCGTCATCTCATTGGATCAGCCTGAGGTATGGCGCAATGCCACGCGTGATGACAAGACACTCCTCCCTGCTGTTCATTTTTTGAATTTTTGGAATTGATCCAAAACAGTTCAAGGGCAAGAAGGGCAAGGTTCAAGGGGTGCCCCCTACTTCTCGTTGTTCACTTTTTATTTCGTGTCTCAATTCTAGTGTTGCTGCGGAGTCGATGCTTGGAGCTCGTGCAGGCTGCACGCGATCCTACGCAAGGTTTTTTTAGAAATGGATTGCGCTGGTGAGAAACTTGGACCCAATTCTAATACCGAGCGCGCGTCATCGGGGAGAGTTATGCCTCCTAACACGGTGACACTTGACTCTCCACGCACGTTATCGATCACATTTTTTGATGCTAGCGCTTTCGTAAACGATTTTTGCTTTGTTTAATTGAAGCTGGTTTTTTGCGAATAATCCAGTAAATCTAAATTCTTATGCGAATGCAAATTTATTTGTTAAGTTTTATCTGCTAGGGTTATGAAAGTGTTTGGCTGAGTAAATCGCATTTCAATTTGACCGTTAAAGGCTCCGAAGAAGGCGAAGCCGCCGAAACGTCAGCTATGGTATCCTAATAGATTCCATAACAACAATCTTGCATCTGCTTATTGAAGAAAAACGTATTTATCAATCAATGCCGAGGTTAACAGAAAGTCGATCTTGGCAGACAATCCCAATATGATGACTCCGCTCTGCATCATCATCGGCAATAGCCGTAACCGCAACATGCAACATACAATGTCGAACAGGCGTGGCCGTGGAACTAATGCGTATTCACGACTCAGCCATGACAATTTCAGGAACACTCACGGTTCATATTGCATTCTCCTTCATACTAATGCGTTGTGAAAAGAAAAACAATAGCTGCAGACCACAAACTTTGCCATGGAGAATTGGTCGACAGAGATGTGGCAAGGTAATCAGGTCCCTTTGAAACGAACTTCTTCTCGACACTTGCCGCAGTCCAATGAAGCTAGAAGTCGTCCACGAACTTCTTATGATGGACAGTCCATTCGTGTGGCATTTTACCTTACCTTTACGAGACCAATAAAGTTGTTAACCACAAAGTTGCTCAATAATTAAGGAAACGAATTACAGTGGAGTGCACTGGAGTAAGAAAAAATTTTGTGCATCTCTAATTAGTAGCTTGAAAATGCCCCATGTACAATATGAGCGGCAAAAGATCTAACTACTTGTATTGGACTGTATCACATGAAATGTCTTAAATGTGAACTTTAAGTAACTAAAACTTTTCCGCACTACATTTTATTGATAGAAGTAAGCGAAGTTAGGATCGTCACACTTTTTTCCAATGGAAAACAAGTTGACGTGTTCCAGTTGCATAAAATTCTGAAGCTCTGGAAGCAATGGATTCGTATGAAGGCATTTTTTTGTGTCATTGTGGATGGTGAACCATTTATTGCGCATAAAGTTGTCAAGGTGCTTGAAGAAGTGGTGGTGGGTAGGCGAGATGTCTGCTGAATATGGCAAATGAGGCAATGTTTCGTAACCCAACTCGTTTAACCTCTGCAGCTCTGGTTCCGCAACATGAGGCTTTGCGTTGTCGTGGAGAAGACTAATCCATTTCTGTTGACTAATGTGGGTCGTTGCTGTTGGAGCTTAGGATGCAATTGGTCCATTCGTTGGCAATAATTCTCTCCTGTAATCGTCTCGCCCAGATTCAAAAAGCTGTGATGAATCGGCCCGGCTGCAGACCACCAAACAGTCATAGCATTGTTTTGGTACAATTTCGGCTTAGGGAAGCGCAGCGGGGGCCTGATCGTAATCCATCCATTGAGCTGAACGTTGCCGGTTGTCGTGCAATTCGATCAAGAAACGGGTCGTTTTTAATGAGCAGTATAAGAGCAGATGATACTTCACTACGGCGATTCTTGTGATTGTCGTTTAATTCGTGCGGCACTCACTTGTAGAGTTTTTTTTGTCATTCCCATGCGGTTAAAGTGAATGGAAATTACTCCTGTGCTTACGCCAGGCTGTTTTGCAATCTCTCGAACAGTTGTTGGAGAGTTTGCTTCCCACTAGTTTCTTCAATTCGTCGTCGTCAAATTGAACCTTCGTGAAACAGCAGATTTGATATTAAGGGAATATATTAATAAGGGAATAGTGGTTATAACACTTACTGCCTTGTTTGTAAGAAAGAACGCATAGTATAGGCACGCATCACACTTGACATAAGCATTGATCGATCCCCCTAACTCTCTAGAAATTTACGGCAGCGTCAGCCAAAGCTCCAATGACATGCAGAAAACCAGGTCCAGAAACCACCAAACAAATGCCGGATTTCTTCTTCAGGTAGCCCATCGCTTCTGCTGCACAGCACACCTGAGAAAAAGGAAGTTATCATCGTCAAGGGTTCTGCAATGTCGGCACTGGAATCATATAGCTATTATATCACGTAGGTCTACCACTGCTCATAAAGAGAGACAACTTCTATTGTGCAACTCCGTCTCGTTTCATACTAGTTTGCTACTACATTATTCTTGGCTCTGTAAACCGGTGATAAAAAATATATCCTTTAGTGGAATAAAATCCCTGTTTGAAGGAGATTGTAGCCAGTATTCACTAAGGAAATGGACTGGTATCTTAATTTTAAAAGCTTAGAGCTTAGTAGGATCTAGAGATACAATAGTAAGGAATTCTGTGATATCTTTCACTTTCACAATACGCATAGTAGTTGGCCAACATCGAGAATTGTTTTCTTTGTTATGTAACTAATACCATTCTTCATAACAAAGCGAGGAAAGAAACTACCGCTTGTTCGTTTCTGCATCCGACGCATTTAATACCGAATGCCTGTGCAGCTGTTCCAACTTCGATGATAAGGAAACCAACCACACCGAAAATGTACTCAATTCCCCTGTAAAGCTTCAACTCGCAATAAAGTTCGCCTATTCACCATCTGAATTGTGTGACACAGTTGACATCACTTGAAGACAGCTCGGTATTTTGTCCATTCCAGCACAGCACGTATCTCTTATAGATCAGTTTTTTTGTCTTCACACAGCTGTTTCCCTTTCGGAATGAATTCGAGTCTCCGGAGAAGACGACCGAAATATTAGTTTAATAAAGTGTGTTCCTTAAAATTAACCTCGTTTTCAGCCTAACAATAAACGAATATGCACAAATTTCCCATTTTATTCTTGTAAACCTACTTTTGCTTAACATCAGCATGAATAAACAACGTGTAATTGGACAATTCGGCTTAAACAAGGCTCTTCAATTAATTAGCGGGATAAAAAGTTTTTTCTGTTTACTTACTTGATACTTGATACTTAAACGGCCCGTCCTTAATAGTTGTGAGGGCCCCAGCATAATCACCACTTTTCGGCGATTTGCTGGTCAAGCCATTGTCGTTCCCTGGAACCCCGAGGACAGCCTGTCCAAAGTCTGCCATAGGTCGTCACCACGACAGGCAGTAGCAGCCCTTGTGGATCAGAGGGAGATTTGCCACCATATGACTTTGATACCAGAACGGTAGTTGATCCTGGAATTGCTTTTACTCTTGGCTAGGCTTCCTCATGGAAACGCTTGCCATCATTCGTCGGCCATCTACGACAAGACACTGCGTAGTCCGAAACACTACAGATAGTAAGTTCTACAAAAGCTATCTCCACGCAAAAGAAAGGGTACTACCACAAAGAATATTTAACTCAGTATTGTCAGTTTCCATTAAATGTTCAAGGAGTTCACGATTAAAACATCATAACTGCTTGCCAATACATGGCTTCCGATAAGGATCTTCCCTTTTCAACAGTCAACTGACAAGCGAAGAAAAAACGTCCATGCTGTTCTTGCAGAAAATGAGAAACCAAACTCTGTTTTGAGAATGCGCTGTCTGCCTTGTCTAGCACTGATAAGAAGCAGATTAAATAGAGATCGATGTTGCGGACTTTTTTGACGAAAAAGCGTACTCTCCAATGAATGAGAGCGTCGAGATAGCTGCAAATTAAAATATGTCTGGAAGAAATATTTTTCTAGACGGCGTCTTTACCTTCACAAACCTATAGAAAGTCATTCAACAAGTGAAAAACAAGAGGTATTTCGTAGACTCCAGTCAGTAAGAATTCGTACGCGCTCACCGATTGTTACTGTAGAACATCTACATATAATCTTTGTACACTAACGTTAACAGCTGAATAACTGTTTGCGAGCATAACAAAACCTCAAGGAATCCTGTTGCGATCAGCTGGTGAAACAAGAGCCATCACGGTATAGCCGTTCTAATTTCAAATACTACGAAAACGAAGCTGATGTTGAGCTAAACGGATCAAGTCAGAATATGACACTGCATTTAATTAGCCATTTAGAAAACTCTATCACGATGAAGAAAAATCTTCTTACGAATAACTGCTGCTAGGAACACCAAGATGAATAGAATAACTCTCTTCAAACCTGGATTCTAGCAGTTATGAAAAGCGTCGTTTAGCCCCAGAGATACAGCTGTTAGAGCAAGGAGTATATGATGGCTAATTTAGAGCCGGTAAAGATCATTTAATATTTTAGTTAAATAAAGTGTAATAGCAGTTAAATCACGTAGATTCATTGATATGAAAGATATAGTGATTTCATGAAAAAACCTACAAGAAATGTCAATACCGACATCATAAGTATTCGTAGAAAGAATAGTTTTATCCCAGTAAATTAGATGATATCTTGCTCTTTCACTTCACTTTCTGCTCAGCCCCAGTAGAGGGGCATTCTATTCATTCGTAGCTTCTTACCTTCTATGCAATGTTCCATATGCGCACCCAAGGCTAGAAGAAAGAACATGGGCAAAATCAACCGGTGAAACAACCAATTCCTAGTGATACGAAATCACCTACACATTTTCCTCCATCTGGAGAATTTGCTTCATTATATGCCTGCTAATTCATCTAAGGCGACATACTTTTAACTTCAACGAAGCTGAGATATTTGCAAAACTCTGGACCGCAGGTGCCTATGGTAGGGGAACGAACGCGCTATTGTCCTTTCGGGGAGTAACGCGTTCACCACCACACCATGCGGGTCCTTCGTTTCGCCTGTCTCTCAGCTAGTTCTATCGATCTTTTGCCATCAGCAATCACCCGTCAACGGGATTGATCTGGGGAGCCCGAATCGGCTCTATAGCCTCAGCTTAACTGGGTTCAATGCCGATTTGGGCTCCCCCAGATCAATCCCGTTGACGGGTGATTGCTGATGGCAAAAAGATCGATAGAACTAGCTGAGAGATAGGCGAAACGAAGGACCCGCATGGTGTGGTGGTGAACGCGTTACTCCCCGGAAAGGACAATAGCGCGTTTTCGATTTGAACGCCATTAGGTGCACAGATGAGGATATCGAATTTTACCATGAAGTAATCTGATGGGCCAAAAAGGGTTGCACCACAATTTGGTATTATACTTTGCTTATCTAATTCGAAGAACCATGTTTCATTCGTAGTCTTCCTGAGATCTCGGAAACGGCCGTACAATCATATAGTCGAAGTGGTCCAATTTTGTTTGACAGACTGTCTCCATGGCGTGTTCTAGATATGTAGTTGTGTTCCAACGAAGAAGTAAAATCACAGATTTGATCGCTTCGGACCGTCGATGTCTAGTCGTCTGACATCGTACTCAAGCGTGAACAGAGTGCGACATTTTGGTTGCGAAGCACAGTGGCCGAGTCTTTACCGGTTGTAGTTTCATACCAGGAGTCACCATCATCCTGGTATGAAACTACAACCGGTAAAGACCGGCCATCCAATTGTCCAAGTATCCTTGTAAGCATCCTAGAAAAACAACTCAATAACTATTCTCCCGCCGTCAACAAAGGAACGCTTTGCGTCGTTGATCAGTGAAAGACTGGATGCTTTGATAGCGCATGAGGAAGGCGCCGACACATAGTTTGAGCGCTACCATGACGCAGCTCGCGTGCTGATGAAAATACCTCACAAAATTTTCTAATTCTCCTTCTCAGAAGTCACCCGACGAAGGTTATAGAAAACGTAACAAACAAATAATCGTCCACGAGGCAGAAACTTTGTGAATTGCCGAACGACTTTCACTCTCACTCACCGTCAAAAAATTTTGAAAATTGATAAACATCGTTGATGCGGGAGAGGTTTGAAGTAGAAGTGGACATGATTAATCTATCAAGCACATATTTCCAATGCTTGTCAACAGTAGCAAAACCCCCAAGCATGAATTAAAATATTAACAACCGGACGTGACTAAAACGTACGAGATATTCTCGCATTTCGTAAGTGGTTCATCTGTGAACATTTCCGAAAGAATCAATAGATGGGACTGATTTACTTGTCAAATACAACTCCGCCCTCCTATATGAAACTGCTCAATAACCAGTTTTATTTTTCTCTATGCACTAAGGAGAGGTGAGGAGATTCAGACGGAGCTTTGTGAAAATTCCCTTTCATTAGAGACCATTGCATGCATCGTATTCGATGCATCGTATAGTATTCAATGTTCTTAGCAAATTCAATAAGATATAAAAACTACTGATGCGTAAAGGCAGAGTTTCTTTCCTCTTAAGCAGGTGAGGTACCAATTTGAACTGTGGATGGAGGAGTGATTGCACTTGTGTGGTGAAGCGTCAGAAGCGGAGGTGTTTAACAGCTGACGTCGTATGCGTCCCTATGATGGACGTGTACATCTCATGGTGCTCTACGACTAATGAAGAAAAAAGATTGATCAAGCCCCATTCATGAACAGTTCACAGATTGCCTTAAAGGTTCTTTTGGAAAGATGCAAACTTTTGACTTGGTTAATCGTCAAACCACGTCCTTTGTTCCACATCTATCTATCTTCAACAGTGTCGACAACCCTCAGCAACATCTCTTTTTCACATCACCGACCGATCTTCCCTGACAACCCTCTACCGTCACTATTTTCGCTGTTATTTAATACTCCCACGTTGCCTCACCTCCTCTCGTAGGAGGAATCAAGAAGAGGGTTTGGCATTGTAGATGGGTAGAAGATGATATCTCTCTCTCAATGTACATTTTTCTGCTAAACCTAACGACAGAAGGAGTTCCTCACCCTTCATAAAGTATATCACAGAAACTGATTCATGATCTGGCTTCCAACGGTCCAACTTAATATTTCTAATGAAACGGCTATGGGGCGTCTGATATTTTCTTTGCAAAAAAGACAAATTCTTTTCCTACTTCACCAGAATTGACGTCAAACCTTAGCAGTAAGTCGATGCGAATGAGCCGTAAACACATTCTTCCAGAAGGAGGCAGAATTCGATATCGACGAAGAAAATGTCGGAAAACGATTGACATGACTTTGTAATAGACGGAAAACTAAAGACTCTATTGGATGCTTCTCGAAATTCCACGGTTTCAGACAGTAACGATGTAAAGCATGTGCGCTGCTGAGGTGAAAATTTCGTTATAGAAAGACAAAAAAATCCGGTACTAATTGATCCATATGAGATTCGGCATTCGTTCGACTTTTATCAAGGATTGAAGAGGTGACCAATGCGTATTTCACCTATAAATGACTCACAGTGGCTCGTTGATGCACTATTTGCTGGCCGTAGAGGAACTGAAATCTCCCAGAGCCCTTGAGACTAAACCGAAGAACCTATGTCCATGCGTCTGTTGCAGTCCACCACTTCTGGCTGCGATACACGAGGAAATTGGAGTGGCGGAATTTTTTTCACGAAAATGGGCTCTTTGATTACGGTAGCGCATAAAAAATACAAGGAATACTTTGTGGAGATACTAATCACAGCTCGGAAATTCATCGAAACAGTACGAAGGTGCTTATTCAGCTTCTTTCATCATTCATGAAAACGCCACAAAACGGCCGGCATCATTTTCTATTTTTACGTGCGAAGACGAGAAACTTTGTGACAGAAATACGTGATGAATAGTTCCGACTACACGTTGGAATTGAGTGAGACCTTCACATTTGTCGTCCTTAACGCTCCTCGCTTGTTAGCGAAAATTTCCTACAGAGAATTCCTAGACTTTTCTGTATGTCATCGAGAGAAGTTTCTAATGAACTTCTCAGTCAAGCAGTCGTTAGGTAGACAACTTTTGAAGCAGTTCGTTGCTAATCACGAAGAGACATATGAACATTCAATGGAGTGAGCGGAATTTAAACCAAAAATGGAGATTGACTTGCTGCTTTTGCAACACTTCTCTCAAATAGGTGTTAATCTAGAACTCCAACATATGCTGTGCACATAAACACTAAATGAAAAGAAAGAGACTCAGAAAAAGCCTGCGAGAATGTCTAGCGTTTCGTAAGTGATCGCTGTCCATACATTCCCGATTCAAAAAACCATTGAGGGGATGCAATTACTGATCAGATGAAAGGGTCACTGTCTCCGTCAAAACTTCTCGATAACAAAATTTGTTTCGCCGCGTACAAAGGAAGTACGTTGAGCCTTAAACGGCGGCCCATAAACATTTGCTTTTATTGGAAGTCTGGAAAGTTTAAGAAGATGCCAGGGAAAACGCAAGCTCATTGTTGCTCCAACAGTCTCCTTTTTCGCTTCAATGGACCGTCTGTTTCAATATAGTGTGGGGTATCAGCACGATATGACAAGACCTTGTGCCCTCGCATAGTTGTTTTTTCAGGACGCGGCTCATTTATCATCTAGTGAAATTCTGCAGATGTGCTTCTTAGGCATACCAACTCTGCTTGACACAAAGACAGGAATCTCATTGCCACAGTGAGTTTGGCGTTGTAGGTGGGTAGAAGGCGATATCTACCTCTTGATGAACATTTTCCTGCAAAACATAACGGAAAAAAAAACGCTTTTTACCCTTCCTAGAGTAGGTCTTAGCAACTCACTTGTGATATCGCTCCCAAAGACCCACTCAAGATTCTTAAAAGAACGGCTATGGAGCGTCTGATATTTTCTTTGCAAAAAAGTCGACTTCTTTTCCTACTACACCAGAACTGACCTCAAATCTTAGCAGTAGGTTTGTGCAGAAAGAGCCATGAAAGCATTCATCTAGAAGGATTCAAAAGTCGATATCGAAGCTCGAAAATGTCAAAAACGATTGTTATGACCTTATAATCGACGAAGAACGAAAGAGTCTAGTTTCTGCATTTACAAAATTCCACGGTTTCAGCCGGTAACGATGTAAAATATTTGCAATGCCGAGGTGAAAATTTAGTTATAAAAGGACAAAGAATCCGATATTGATTAATCCATAAGGGACTCGGTGTTCGTTCGACTTTACCAAAAAATTGCAAGAGGTTACTGAATGCGTATCAGACAAAAATAACTCGCAGTGGCTCATGGACGCAACAAGTAATTGCTGGTCGTAGAGGAACTGAAAGCTTCCAGACCCCAGGAGTCTTACCCAATCCGGCGTCCATGTGTGTATTACAGTACACATCTTTCCACTGCTGTACACGCGGAAATTTTGCTATGATGGAGTCTTTTCACGAACACGGACTTTCTGATTACGGCAGCGCGTTAAAAATGCCAGGAATATTTTTGTGGCGTTACTGATCGCCGTTGGGAAATTCATCGAAACAATACGAAAGTGCTTATTCAGCTTCCTTTACCTTTCATGAAGGCGTCGTAAAACGGCCGATGATTCCGTGGCGCTATGTTTTCGATTTTTATGTGCGAAGACGAAAAAGTCTGAAACAAAAAATACGTGGTGAATAGTTTTGACAGCACATTGGAATTGAGTGGGAGCTTCACATTTGTCTTCGCCAACGCTGCTCGCTTGATGGTGGAAACTTCTTATAGAGAATTTCTAGATTTCTTCTGTACGTGGTCGAGGGAAGTCCTTTATTAGCTTCACAGTCAAGTAGTCGTCAGGTGGACAACTTTTGAAAGAGTTCGCTTTCAATCACTGAGGGACATAGCATTCATTGATGTCGACGAAATTTGAACTAAAAGTTGTAATTGAATTCCTGTTTCCTTAACGCTTATTTTGAATAGGTGTCAATCTACAGCTCCAACATACGTTCTGCACATACCCACTTGATGAACAGAAAAAGATTCAGGTAAGCCTTCGAGATTGTCTAACGTTTCCCTAACTGGTCGTTGTTTAAACCCTCCCTATTCAAAGATCAATTGAGAAAATTCAATTAGTCGTCAGATTAAATGGTCATTGCCTTAGTCAAAATTGCTCAATAACAAAATTTGTTTTCCCGGACACGAAGGAAAGATGCGTAGACTTAAACAGCGTTCCATAAACATTTGCCTTTATTGGAAGTCTCAAACGTTTAAAAAATATGGCAAAGGAAGTGCCCGCTCAGTGTCGCTCCGATATTTTCCTTCCCTTCTTCATTTAACTGCACCGTATGTTTCATCAAAGTGCAGAATGTTAGCACGAGCTGACCACACTTCATGTTTTGATGGAGTTTTTTTTCATAACGTGGTTCTTCAATCATCCTAGTGAGGTTCTGGAGAATAGCTTGTTAGGGATATCAATCCGGCTTGCCAAAAGGACAGGAATCTCAGTACCACAGGAAGTTTTAAAAAAACCCATGTTGGCTAAATGAATACGATTTTTCCTTTTTTGGCATTTGCCCGGTAGGGGGGTGCTGCTTGTGGAAAGCTGTGTTTCATTTTGTCATTCGATAAACCTATGGGTGGAGTTTCTCCCAAAAGTGCATTTTTCGCGATGGCGTTTTGTCAATTCTACATTTATTGGTTTGTGGGAAAGTTAAAATTAAATATTTCTGCAACAAAATTCAGATGGCTGGGAGTCAATTTAAGCTATAAAATTTTAAACTATACATAGCGCAGTGGTTAGAGGCGCCCTGCAATACACTCGTGATCGATCCTATGCCCCCAGGTTCACTAAGTCTTCCATCTCCTCCGAGGGTTGGAAAACTACTATCAGACTTGTCTGGGAGGATGGCAGCACGGGTTCGCTACATCGGTAGGTCACCACAAGGCATTGAGTAGGCCAGATATGCATTCACTCACCTCTACCAATGCTTTGTGAAGACGAATGCAAGGCGCATTCTTCAGGGAATGACCAACGCTGAGGACTTCATCCTTTTTTATAGTCGAAACCACCGTGCAAAACCCAGCACTCCTTGCAGTCGATTCATTTTCCCTTGCATTCATTGTCCACATAGGCCCTCGGAAATTCACTGTTCACTGTATTCTTGATGAGCAAACACAAGTTTGTTATTCTGCTTCCTATTCACTGAAAAAAAGCCGACATTTCGGCCCGCGTACCGTTTTTCAGAACCTTGAAAGGTCAGGGTGACTGCAATCTCCCCACCTAAATACCTCCGAAACCATAACAGACAAGCCCGATACCAACATTTCAATCGCACTGCGAACAAAGTATTTTCTTCGCATGCTTGCCGCTTTCTGTGAGTGTAGTGGAGTATTTGGTTTAAGTTTACAGCCTGGATGTTCTTTTAGAGGAGTGCAGAGTGGCCTTCCCGCTTCGTCGAAGTATTCTTCTCTAAACGCTTTACTAGAGATGAGGTATTCCATACTCAAACTCATGAAATCACTGTCAGTCGCCATAGTGAATGTTGTGCAACTCGATGTCTTTCTGTTTCGGCGGTCTCGCCCTCTTCAGAGCCTGGAAAGGTCAGATTGAGATGCGATCTACTCAGCCAAAGACTTTCGTAACTCTAGCAGATAAAACCTAACAAATACGTTTGCATTCGTATAAGAAACAGCTTCATTTAAAAAACCTACCGTTTGTTTGTTGTGAGTATTTAAGTTATTTGGTGGACAGCAGCCTCACAGAGTAATACACTGGACTGAGGACTCTGGCTGTGTCAGGTCACTGGATCATCCTGAGGTACGGCGCCAGGTCACGCGTGATGACAAGACACTCCCTCCTTGCCGTTCATTTTTAAATGTTTGGAATTGGTCCAAAACGCTTCAAGAGTTATACGCGCTGATGTTTTCGATTCCTGCGTGAGGATAGTGACCCCAACTTCAAAATCCCCTCCGTTGTGTTTCTGCGTGGTATGCGTACCTAGTGGAGTGTTTTGTTTTAATTCAGATTTACCGAGCAGGTGTTCTTTTTATGCGGACGCAGGGGAGGTCTACCCGTTTCGCCAACGCATTCGTCCCCGCACGCTCCACAAAAGATCAGATAGACTGTACCTGAACTCATGCACCGTCTCTACCGTTAGGGGCTAATTATGCTGTTTTTCTTTGTACACAGACGGGCATAGAGGCGGTTGCGAACAAGCTGGCGTCTTAGAGTGTCCGATGGTATTTCTATCACTCTTACGGAATTATCTAGACCGGCCCTTATTAAGCAACGTTTTACGGCTTCACTTACTTTGTTCGAAATAAAGGGCAAAAAGGAACGGAGCCTTGTTTTCCCTAGAATTATCGCTCTGGGGCGTGGTTTTTCCTCACTGCCTATGCTGTGAAGCTACAGTTTCGCAACGATTTGAAACGGCTATTTGACGCCCCACTTTAGAGGATTCTTTCTCTCTGCTGTTTACCTGTGCACATTTTGGTGGCGGTTCGAAGCTTATTTCTTATAAGCGCCCTTTTAGTGTGTTAGGGATGAGAGGAGAGGTAATGAACTACTATATTCTTTCTGCTTGGCTTTCGATACCGTTTTTGTGCTCGTAGTCGTTTTATGGGATACGTTAATTTGAACGTTTAGATATGGAAGACTGTTTTCTTTTCAGTTTTCTCACGGGTGAATTTTATGTACTCTGGACTGTTTGTTCAATAACTCTAAAGATTTGCCCATCTCCTCTTGTGTGGAACTGATGACAAAACAATCATCTATATAACTACAGTGCAGTACTGGCCTGAGATCGATTAATGCTGCTTCCACTTTGGACACAAACGCAACTGCAAGGGTTACTGCCAGTCGCTGTCCCTTTGCCAACCCTCTAATTTGCGTGTAATATTTCCCGGAGCATCTGAAGATCGAGAAGTTCAGGCAGACATTTAAGGGGGACCATAAACTGCTGAATCGAAAAGCCAAACATGTTAATTGCTACTTCGTGTTGCTCAAGAAGCGCGCGCGGATAGCTTACATTGCGGAGTCGTTCGACACGTTAGTGTAAACGGCGGTAACGTCGAACGACTTTAGAACGTACGCACTTTTTTGAGATGTGCGTTACACAGCGATATAACAGTTGAGAAATCAGCGCATTCGATGAAATTAAGCAATCGTCCTCACACTTCGTTCTCGTTTAACGTTTGTCATGCGTTGTACCTCATTTGCCTATTTCTATGTGCTTCGGAAAAAGCAGAGTCCTCAATGCAAAAAGCCGACCACCGTGAATCAAAGAAATTTCTTTTGGTCTTGAAAATGTCAAGAAGATCTCTAATACTCGCGTTGCGGTTTCCGAGTAAAAAATTCCTTATAGAAGTCTATCGCCGATTTCTCCGCAACCATAGTGAAAGCAAATCTTTCTCTTCAATTGAACATGTAAATAGGTACTACAGGCCAAATATCTTCAACAAGTGATCCTCATAAAAATGAACAGTGTGACAAACATGGCGAATGTTCCGGCACGACCGCTGCTGCTTTCTCTCCTCACCGTCACTACAGTGTTCGGATGTGGGGCAGGAGGACCAGGTATTAAATACAGTATTGTTCTTGTAACGAAAAACAATTGTAGCTTAAAGAATAAATTTATGAACCCTAACCATGTTAATATGTCTAATATTTTGTCGCCCCAAGAAAAGTCGTAGTGCAAAGAACAATATTTCAAGAGAAACAAGAAGATACAGTTTCATTCCCAGCTCAGCAGTGGCCGAGCCAGATTTCTCAAATAAAGAGCTACCGATAACGGCGACGTTGAATAACCACCATTTATTTAGTTGCTCGAAAATTTTTTCCCACTCGCTTGATTTGAAAGGTTAACTAATCCTAACTTTCATCCATCTATTAAAAAAGTTAAGGATTCTTTTTCTATTTATATTTCTTCGATAAAAAGAATTGTCAAATTCAGCCGCAATGAGCACAAGGACCTTCAATGTTACCGGCTTCACCCTGCCGGTGCAGATGGTTTTCTCAACGGGACCTGCTGTAGCTGCTCAGGTCTCCGGTATTGCACCAAGTGCAAATGCAGCCAGTGGATTTGTAATGCGTACTGTAATGCAAGCAGTGAGTTCTCGTTTCTTGGACAAGATTTAACGCAAAACTCCGACTATTAAATGATTCGTCGGTATTTTCGATTTTAACCCGGCCTGTCTGGTTTAGTGTAGTTCAGTTGAAAAAACTCCCTGCAAATTCTACTGGTTAGCGAAAACTCCGTTCTTCAGGTGTCTGACGTTCTCGAACAACAAGGTCGCGCTGCCGGCCTTCCCGATCCCGTTATCCAAATCATTTTGGGTCAGCTCACTGTAAGAATAAGCTACGACCCACTGCAATGCATGGAAGTAGATGTTAACCGTGCTGGTGCTAACCTTGCAATGGATATTCCTGGTGGGCTTTTTCAACAATTTAACGGCCGATAGGCAGATTTAGAGTCTCAAGTGAGTCAATACTTGTACTGCTAAGAATGCAAGCTTATTTGTGAACGTTTACCTTTCTACCTTTCAAAAAAAAAATCTAAAAAGTTTCTTTTCATGTGGAAAATCATGGAATGCGTCTCTCTTCTGACGTTTAAATCACATTGGAAAGTTATTTTTTGAGATTGCGCAACCTTTACAGTAATCTTCGAAAACAAGCGCTTTTATGTCACTTACTCGAACCAGTTTGTAGTGAGACAGTACAAAGTTAGCTTCATGTGCCTGGCCGTTAACTAAGTTTAACCCATTTCAAAAAATTTCTTTGAAAGTACTTGACTACTTCACGGACTACTTTTAATTGATTCATGTGGCCAGGGGCGATTGTACATCGATTGTTCATGTGATGCAGGCCAAAAATCACTGACATAAATTAATTCTCGTAGTTATTTGCTTTCCGAATGGTAACACCTTTGTAGTAAAGCTATTTCTTTCAGCTCCAGCTATGATGCCGAAATGCATAATCTTTGGCAATACAGTGACTGCAATATGCAACATGATGTGTAAACTAAGTGATGGAATGAATGTACTGGCTCTTCCTTCCCAGCACTTGTCAATTTCAGGAACTCTCACGACCACAAACCCGATCATGGCGAACTGGTCGAGAGAGATGTGGCAAGGCGTGGTGAACAGAGTGATTCGAACCTTGGCGTCGGGTCCGCTTGGGTCGAACTTCTTTTCGGCATTTGCCACCGTCTCCTGAAAGAAATCGGCCGAGAACTGTTTGGAGTAGACAATTCGTTTATGTATCTTTTTAAAACCTTTACAGCATGAAAACAATAAACTAGTTATCCACAAAACTGTTCACTGACATAGGAAACGTACAAATTTTTGTGTTACATTAGGAACATTTACTGAACCTCTGGCTGGCCCGACGGAAGTTTTAACGTGTACAACAGAGACAAGAAGAACGCAGTTGTCTCAACCAGCAACAGCCCAATAATGAAGCTGATTTTAAATTTCGGTTGTTTACGAATGAATGCTTCAAAGTCCTTAATCACTATCGCGCGAAAAGATACAGCTCAAACCTCACTGCAGTGCAAAAACGTGGAATGCAAGAGGTACGAGAACTGATAAGGTTGGAAAACATAAGACTATCCGTTAGTGGTAAGTGCGGAGAGTTTCTCGTAATTCCCCCATCAGTTGGATGTTGAGATAACGAAAAAGCATCTTGAAGATGCTTCACTTTATCGCCCATCATCTTAGAAGGAATTTAAAGCAAGTACCGAAAATTGAACCACGAATGGGCCAAAATGACAAGGGCTGCTGGTTTAGAACTATCAGTTATCTCTTAACTAAAAGTTGGGTTACCAACATGTCCCGTCTTGTACTTGCTTACAAAAACTCATAAGCTAATATCCAGAGATGATATTGCGTCTACCGATCCATCACTGTTTAAGGTTGAGACCAATCATTACCTCAGTAGATGGGCCAACGGATAGGATGACATGGTTTTTAAACCCTAATATTTAAGCAGTTGTTGAAACGTAATCCAGCCCATCTTACGAATACCCAGATGTTTCTGGATCGTCTACGTACTGCGCAGCCCAGCAGCGCGTACGTGATGGAGTCGTTCGACGTTAGCGCCCTCTATACAAACGTGTCGGATGACTCGCAATGCAAGCCATATTCGAACGCCTGATGCGACACGAAGGGAGAAGCAAACATGTAGCAGCTTCAAGATAGAGCAGTTGATGACACTCTTAAAAAAGAATGATTGGGCTGCTCAATCTTCAGGTGGTGCGGAAAGTGCTACGCTCAAATAGGAGTGTTGGCAAATGGGACAGCGACTGGCACCAAGCCTGGCCATTGCGTGTTTATGTCTAAGGTGGAAGCATTAGTGACCGATCTCGGGCCGCTATTCTACTATAGACATAGAGATGACTGTTGTGTCCTTTGCTCAACACAAGAGGAAATGGACAAATGTTTCGAGTTGTTGAATGAACAGTCAGAGTATATCAAGTTCACCTGAGAGAAACCGAAAGAAAACTGGTTTCCATTCCTGAACGTCCAAATTAGCCTGTCAGAAAATGGCTACATTACGGAGTGGTACCGAAAGCCAAGTAATAAAAAACATCTTGGTTCATTACCTCTCTCTCACCCTCCTCACACGAAAAGGGCGCTGGCAAGAAACATGTTTCGAACAGCAACCAACGTGCACGGGAAGAGAGCAGAGAGAGGAGTCCCGGAACTTGGCGCTGCAAATAGCCATTTCTGATGGCTACGAAACTGTAGCTCGGGACAGGTGTAGAGGAAAATCCTAGGCCTCCAACCGACAACTCTAGCGATAAAATGGTCCCTGTTTATCCTACCCTTCATCTCAAATGATGTGTGTCAGCTATAGCAACGCTGCTTAAGAAAGGGCAGGGTCTAGAGAATTCGGTAGACGTAGTTGAAATGCCACCGAGTAATCTTAGGCGTCCAACTAGTTCGTAAACCGCCTATATGACCGTCTATGTGCAACGCAAAATTGCATAGTTTGCCCTAATGGTAGAGACGGTGATTGCATGAGCTCGGGTATAGTTTATCTGATCTCCTGTAAGACGTGCGGAGACCAATACATTGGCGAAACGGGCAGACCCATCTGTGTCCGCGCATAAAGAACACCTAGTCGGCAAACGTAAACCAAATACCCCAGTAGGCACGCACAGGACCCAGAGACATCAGCGGGGAGGACTTTCGAAGTTCGGGTCACGATCCTCGCACAGGAATCGAGAACACGAGCGCGCAAAACTCTCGAGGCGTTCTGGATTAATTCCAGAAGTCCGGAAAATGAACCGCAGGGAAGAATGCCTCATTATCATGCGTGATATTGGGCAGATATATAAGCGCGTTTATTTTGATGCATGTTACGCTTCCATGCGAACTCTGTGCGGTTGGTCTCCACGCTGAAATACTCAGTGGGAAAGCCTCATAGAAAGCGGTGAGTGTGCAAAGCTGTGTTCAACGTGATTGAAATCTTGTTTGAGCGTATTTCTCTGTTTGGTTATGGAGGTGTTTGGCAGAATAGATTGCTGTCAACTTGACCTTTCCAGGCTCTGAGGAAGGCGAAATCCGCCGAAACGTCAGCTTGTGTACGTGAAATAAAGAAATTAAAGTAACACCTCGTGTATGCTCAACAAGAATACGAAGAAGTAGTTGTTTATAGTTGAACAAAATCATTCTTTCTTTTTTGTCTGAAGAAACGAGTGCAAAGCACGCAAGGAGGGAAAATACTCAAAGGTTTGGACAATGGCTATAGTTCACTGTTTTCATGACAAGCAACACACGAGGCCTTTACTTTATTCTTTATTTAGGAACAGCCTAACGCTTCAGCGTCCTTTGCTTTCTTCAGAGCACGGACGCATTGAAGACAATATAAGCTGTATAAGACAATATCCTCCCAGATAGATTTGCTACCAGTTTGCTCCCAGAGCACGGGATTGAACCAATAGCCATGTGTATCGCAGGGCACTTTTGACATTTGCGCTGAATGAACCCAGGAATCCAGGCATATAATGTTTATTATTACACGCTGCACAAAATATTATAAACTAGGCTGTAATATGCAGCTGTTGTTATTATCGTTTCATCTTCATCAGTGTTGCCTTTTCTACCTTCTTCATTTCGTTCAGGCCGGAATAGGACGCATGTACGGTCGTAAGAGCCGTTTACATTGACATTCCGAGTAATCTGGCGCACAGTTTTTGTAGAAGAGGACAGAATTCCGTTAGAACTTCTTTTCGTTTATTGGTGTTGAAACAAAACATAACCATGGTATGTAAAATCTGTTACATTCGTTTTCTCTCTCTACAATTTTATCCTCATTTGAGAATTGGTCATCACTTTTAAACATGGACACCAAATTTATTCAACTAAATTTATTTTATTTTTCAAACGATACAACGACAATTCTGCTGTTGTGTTTCATTAAAAAAAAGCTCCCGGCGTTGATCAAACCCGGTGGGAAGCGTTATGCAGTCGATTTTCATTAAACATCGTTAGAGGGTGATTGAATGCATATCTGGCCTTTATAATGACTCGCCGTGGCCTACCAATGTATCGAATCAGTGCACCCATCTTCCCAGACGAGTTTGCTACCAATTTGCCGACCCCGAATGTACGGAAGTGTTGGTGGACATTGGGCGTGGGGATCGATGTCAAATGTAATGCGTGGTGCCTCCGGGCAGTGCACTACGCACGTCCTTTGTATTTCATTACTACCCATATTATAAATATTCTATTGCCATTTATTCTTCTTCTACTCTTCTACAAATGACTTTAATTATTCTGTTAACAGCACAACGTCAATGACGAGCTACGTCGTGAAAAATATTGTCGTATTTCGGTACTGATCTTAAGGTGAAATAATATTTAAGATTGTCTTAAAGGTGCCGTTCCCGTCACTCGTATGACTTCCACCAGTAGAATTTGTACGCAGTGGTACCAATACTGCCAAGAAAGCTCAAAAACCCTTTTGTCATTGTTGGAAAAAGTTAAGTTGAACACAAATAATTGGTGCCATTTCATATACTTTGAGTCGTCATATAGCCCATAACCAGTAAGGTAGAGAAATTCGCTTTGTGCTTTTTGCTTGATTAACAAATATCGGCAACTGGAAGACAAATTTAGGCAAAAAGAATTGCAGATAACCACAAAAATTGGGTACATATGGTTTCACAAAATATTTTTTTAAGGGCTCAATTTCTATTGATAGTCAATCATTTCTACAGTTTGAGTAAACTCATTGGAGTCTGGTGCAGCTCATTTGAACTAATCGTGCATTTAACTTCAATGATGCTAAGATATTTGCAAAACGTTAGCCCGCAGGTGTCTACGGTGGGAAACGAAAGCGGTATTACCCTTTCCTGGAGCTAACGCATGCACCACCACACCATGTGGGCCATTCGTTTCGCCTGTCCCTCAGCTAGTTCTATCGACCAACACCATCAGCATTCCTCCGTCTACGGAACTGATCTAGGGAGCTCAAATCGGCAACGAACCTAGTTAAGCTGAGGCTGTAGTTATAGTCACAATTTTGACTTATTATTTACTGCCTACTCCTTTTTGATGGTTGGGTATATTGCGAATTATAACTTTGTCGATGCTGAAATCGTGAATACTGATGTCAGATTCTCTCTTGAGATATGTGATAGATCGTAGGAGCTGCATTGTCAGAGCGTGGACCGACGATGGTGCAGCAATTCCTTACCAAAAGTGGTTTGCCGTAGTTAACAACACTAGGCGGTAAAGGAATATGCACTGACACTCCTCTAAAGTTCATGAGTCTCAGAGAAACATCTTAATGACTAGTTATACATGGGATCAGCAAGCGTTTTTCCATCGAAGAACACTTGCTTTACGACCACAGAGAACGTCTTAAGATCACTTGCTCCAGCTTGTTCATTTGCAATCCGCGAGTTTGATTGTGTGGTTCTGATTGGAGCAAGACTTAATCGATTTTTTTTGGAAAAACCTAGTCGGTTTGAGAAAACTCCTTGCCTCAATCTTTTCTTCCCTCAAGACGATTTCGATGTTATGAGGAAGAAATGTTTGCTGTGAACTGTGCGGATGTTAGAAGCACGTGATCGATCTCGATCATCAAAAAAATATAACCAATAAAAGAAGCGGTGTGTGTTTGTCATAGATCAAACTCAAGCAATAAATTTTCCAGCGATGTTTCAGAGTAGTAATAACTGCAGAAAACCGGACAGAAAATATACTACTGTGTGATTTGAGAACTGAATTTGATTTAACGTCAGCCACGGAAAACCGACGCACATGGAAAAGATCTAGCGTCAGCTCATCAAAGACACCACTTGTTCGTTGACGGGAATAATTTGGCCATTTGTGCAGAATTTGTTAGAAATCGGATCTTTCGAGAAGAAGCTCTTGCAACACCTTTATAATTCTAAACACTCTGCAAAATGAGGTAATGATTCCATAAATTACAACTCATTCTATACAACAGTAGGGATTTGATGCCATACTGGCAAATTAGGCAACAAACAGTAGCTCGTCATTGACGTTGTGCTGCCAATATATACTAGCACTGACAGAACGTACAGATTGGTACTGAATCCATCAGTCATGTTACAAAATTGTAATTATATAGAATAAAAAAGTACTTCACATGGTACTCGTCAAGTCGTCTACTCGTTATACGGTAGAAAAACATAACACGTAGAGTGTTGTGAATAAGTATTGATTATTTCCTGGTGCATTCTATTACAGTCATGACACATCTAGCATATTAAAACCATGGATGCCAATTGGGTCCCATTTGCGAGAGGTTTTTCATGGTTGCGGCGTTCTGCATAGCGCAGTGGACTTCCTCTTGTTCTGCGGCTGCATCTTGTTTCGCTATTCCCAAAATTTTACTAGTTATTGGGACTTGGATTAGTAGCACAAATAAATAGAAACGTGCTGCAGCACTTATGACTTAGCAAACAGCAATTCAGGCACAAAAAAAAACAGTAAATGTCAAAAAATAGGATACCTCGAAAAATCAGAGAAATAAGTTTAGACTCAGTTGTTGCCTCAGCTACTACATTCGAGATGAATTTCTTAGCTTCATTACAGGCGCTGGCATGAAAATTTCTTCGGAATAATATGCCGATACCTACAAACTGCGTTCCGACTTACCTGGTCGTGGTTATCATTAATGACTACCTTGTTCAAAATCAACAGTCGAAGTAGTAAGTGCTGATCACAACTGAAGGGGGCAGCGTACAGCAGTCGCAATAGACCACAAATAATCTCCTGAAAGTTGATCGAGAGTCACAGCTAACAGAACATAAAAGATATGGTGACAGAACAGAGTTCGCGTAGCGAAACATTCTCGGTGTAATGCCACAACACATTATTGTTCTGTTAAAAAAACTGACGCGACGAATGGTAACGTACCGTGAGAAAATACATTTGCAAAAATAAGCATATCCCACCTTATGTCTATTTGTCTGCTATTAAGGACTGATCTCGAAAAATGAAAGGTGTCCTAGGTTTAGAAACAGTGATCAAAATCGTGGATGACCACTTCACTCCACTGCACTATATGCTACCTGACACTCTAGCGAGCAGTGACTTCCATGGGTGTCATAATGAAGTTTAGAGAGTGATGCCGGTTGATACCGACGTCAGATGCCATTTTCATTTGCGGTGGTTTATTTTAGCGTAGACACAATTTTTTTCGCTGCACTTCTGGTGGTCAATCGATAGTTCATCCAACGAAGATGGTGTGGTAGCCGTCGTCCATGACAGGATTTCTTTCTAACAATCCCTTAAAAATTTCTCATTTTGCAGCGAGAGACAATTGCTTTTGACGAGAATGTGAGGCTTAGAGAGCGTTAGCGGTGGAGAATCACAGAAATGGCACAGCCTCGAGGAACTGGCAACGTATGCAACGTTCAGTATTATTTTTTGACAAGCCATGTATTACTCCTATGATTATCTTTTTTATGGAACGATGTGATGCCAAAACCACAAGGTGAATATCGTAAAATCCTTGGAAGAATTGATATCTTTTCATTAAGTGCTGCGAGCAGTATGACTGCACAGTAAACTAGCGTTTTTCTTGACATGCGAGTTGTATATGCACTAGAAACATTGGAGATTGTATACTTACTTACCTGGTACTTGAACGGACCGTCCTCACTGGTTGTGCGAGCCCCAGCATAACCACACTTTACGGAGATTTGCTGGTTGAGCCATTGTGATTCCATAGAATCCCGAGGTTAGCCTGGCCAAATCCGGCCCCAGGTCTTCACCACAACGGGCAATCACATCCTTTGTTGATCACAGGGAGATTTGCCACCATGCGACTTTGATACCAAGAGGGTGGTGGGTCCTGATATTGGTTTACTCTTAGCTAGGCTTCCTCACGAATACGCCGGACTACTCAGCTTGGGATACCCTGCCGGAGAGACGAATCCCTCCGCTGTTCATCGTCGTCTGACACTCAGGAACTCCTCTCAGCCACGATGAGGCGGTAAACCGTTGGAGGGAGATTCTATAGCAGAACATGAAAGACGCATAGAATAAGAGAACAACAGAAATTCTTCCAAAAACGCTGACGCAAACCGATTTTTAGAATGGAAATAACAGTAAGGGGAGAGGGGAAAACATAAGGAATGATGGAGCGGTCAGTGTGATATCCACAAGTGTCACAGTACGTAAAGTGAAAAATTATCCATCCTCCATTGCGGGCCAAAAGCGAAAATAGGCGCAGTCGCGAGAGTGTTAAAATATTGAGCTCTACAAAAACTCTGTTTACATTGTTATTCCGAGAAATAAATTCGAAATTTGATGTGAGAAGGAAGGGTACAATACGATTAACTGATATAAGGAGATGTAGTATAAGAAATGGAAATATCAAACACAGGAAATGGAAGATATAAGAAAACCGCTGCACCCTAAGCCAAAGGAGAATCTGGTTTTCGGCACAGCATGCTGGCCCGTCTCCGTCCGAGTGTTCACATCATCGAGGAATAGTGGTGGCAAATTCACTTATATTTCCTAACGTACTCACAACAGCAACTTGTTGGGCGAAGTAAAGTCGAAATCCTTGAATACTCGGATTCTTGGACGACCCGTCGTCAATCGTTGCGCAGGTCACAGCATGTTCTCTACTTTTCGGAGTTTTGCTGTTCCAGTCACTCTGTTTCTCAGGAGTACCGAGGTCAGCTTGACAAAAAGCTTGCCCCAAGGTAATCACCATCACAGGCTGTCACCGCCGTTGTGGATCAGGGAGAGATTTGCCACCATGCGGCTTTGATTACAGGACGGTGAACGATCCTGGTATTGGCTTACTCTTAGCTTGGCTTCCTGTTTTAAACAAAGGAGTCCTTCTAAGTTTGGAAGGCCCTGCCTGGAGTATGATTCCAGCCGCTGTGCATCGTAGACCGGCACCCAAGACTACCTCGCAGCCACGATGAGCTAGTAAACCATTGGAAGGGAACAAAAAATAAAACGATACAAATATTAACTGGTTTCAATCCAAATAACCACTTACGTATTTTTAGATGTCGATCCACTTTCTCGCCAATCTCAGTTTTTCGCCTCCATCCTATACATGCCATTTCTCAACCTTCAGTTTCGCCGTATATTTCTTATAACAATGTCATCGTTTCTATTTTACTTTACAGCAATGAATCAATGTGGAATTAAGCGAATTAAACCAGTTCCGTCGAACCGCTTTACACTTAGACACAAGCCGCGGAAACAACAATTTAAATAAGTGCTTACACCAGAATCTTAAAAAGTTTTCGGAAAGTAAAGGAGAACAGTTTTTAGAATGTCTTTCACGGAACCGCTAATATTGCAATATATTATAAATATGAAGGTCTTACGAAGTTTAGCTCTTTGTGAAACAAGTAACGTGGCATCTTTGGTGCGCTCCCATATGTAATTTGTTAAGAAGGACGATCAATGAAATTTCTCACAATGAATCTTCTGAACAAATAAATGAAGATAAGAAAACACAACAATGTGACCAGAAGCCAAGAACACTGAAGCACATCAACATTATCACAACAATGTATAATTATTTCAACATCTCGTAGAACTACATATCTTATTAAGGCAGCGCTGTGGCATTACTACTAAAAAATTGAACTTGTTGTCTTGACATTGGCGGGATAGAACTCAGTAAAGGACTGAAATCCTCGTTGTACAAAACTTCAGAAACCTTTACTAATTACGACGTATGCACAACTAACAATGGAGATCCTTCTTCCTTTAGAATTAAAAAATCACCAACAACAATAGATAAACTTGTCCAGAATTAAGCTAAAACTCAATGCTCTAAGAGGATATCATTGCTCTTAATGTCAACAAGAAGTTTCTCTTTAGTCAGAAAACGTAGATACGGATATCTACGTTTTCTGACCAAAGAGAAAGAGTATTTCCCTCTACGCGAAGATGAAAGAGTCGCCAAAAATTTAGATTTAACAGATACTAACCAGTCTACTTTTACGATAGTATTTTGTGGGAACTAAAAAGTATTTCTTCCCGAAAAACCCTCTTTTTACTGCGGTCGTTCCATGATGAAGCAATCGCTGATCGGATAACGCATGAACAAAACGATTGCACACCCCTTTGAACAGCATGCTGGTAATACCAGTTTGTCTCATCTCTATGTCACTACCTGCAAGGTTCCTTGTGACATTTAAAATTCAGCACCCTACGTGACGAGGTGAGAGGTTCATTACAAGACTACCCTAACAAACAACACCACTCACCCAAAGAGACCAAGCTAAAACAATCCACCGTGACAACTAACAATGTCCCTTTGACTACATGGAATGGTGAAAAGCCTCAAAACAACTGTCAGAAAAGATTGCTGCAGATATAACACTGTGGTTGTCAATTAAACCGTGCTTAACTACAGACAGATGACGGAGATAATCAAATTCGTGTCATCGATAAATAAGATCACGACGGACAGTAGGTTCTACAGATGCTGTCTTCACACTAAAAGGCGAGGGTATGAAGTTCTATTATCTGTTAGCAGAACTACCACCAAGAATATTATCCCGCTACTGTTAATTTCCACCAAGTGCTCAAAGAGTTCATAATTAAAGCACCATACCTTTTTTGCCAATACACGGCTTTCGAATTCGATCATCGCTTTTTACCTGTAGCCGATGCGTCGTCACACTTGCTTCACTAACGAAGAGTCGACTGACTAGCGGTGAACAACATACAAGCTGTTCTTGCAAAAAGATGAGAAACTGAAGTCTGTTTCAAGAATGCGCTGTTTTCCTTGTCGAGCATTGCTAAAGCAACATCAAACATAGCAATTCTCGTTCGAGTAAAAACTTAAATAACAGATCATTGACATATAGGAAGAAAAGGTTGGATCAAAACAAATTGCGACCACGAGGAAGGATAACGTTGCGTTGAAATTGCTTGTCGCTTCAGAGTGAAATTTAGACAGCACAGAAATTATTGTTGTTTTTCTTCTTCTATGGAAGTTTGTAATACGATGACCGGTGAATTCATGGAGTCGATTTACCGTGTCATCGTGGCTGGGAATTTGCTATACGTAAAGGCGCTCAACTCTTTGGCAGAAAATTTCTCGTCGAGCTCTCTTTCCACATTAGAACTGAGTAAAATCCTCACCTTCTTCGACCACTGCATTAATACGGCGCCAATGCAATCGCATAGCTTCTTCGAGAATTGGATCCACTAATACTTCCTTTGCGTTAAGATGACCCAGTTCCTCGAATTTTCTAAACCTGACGCAAGTGTGTGGCAATGAGACGGTGCTAAGTGAAGCCGATATACTGAGGAAATTATCAAAATTTGGTGCGGCATCGAAGACATCGAAAGTCGACTATTTTAATCCTTCACGTGTGGGAAGTCTAAGACAGACTAAAATTTGCTTCTTTAAAACACTGGACATTTAAGGAGATAACAATATAAAGGACCCATACGACTGCTGAAGTGAAAAACAATGACATATTTTTTCAACACTAGCTCTCTAATTACGGTAGCGTAAACGAAGTGTTCCCAACACACACAAGGTGTCCTCCCAATGGTTTACCGTGTCATCGTGACTGGGAAGTATTCCTGAGTGTCGGTCTGCGATCCACAGCAAGGAAGATTCATCTTCTCAGCAGGGCCTCCCATGGCAAGAAGAAGTCCGATATTTCCGTCAGGAAGATCAGCCAACAGTTAACCAATACCACGATGTTCCACCTTACTGGGATCAAACTAGTTGCATGATGGCAAATCTTCCTCTGATCCACTAGGGCGGCGACTGCCTAGGTGGTGATGGCCTGGGGCAGAGTTTGGCCAGGGTGACGTCGGGACTCCGGGAAACCACAATGCTTAGACGGAAGTTTTGCTGCCGCCCGCACAACTAGTGAGGATGGGCCATTCAAGTATCAAATAAGTGTCCAAAGTGTAGGAAGAATTTTGTGGTGAGCGCTTTATAACGATCTCCATAGCTAGCTTCGAAAGCAGCGCTAGCGTGGCGGACATTGAAAACGGGCCAAGAAGAACTGCATAGTTCACTGCAGGCTCTCCCTTTGTCACAATGGACTAATCGCCTTTTCTAAAATCTCAACTTGCTCGATTCGAAACTGATCATTGGTTTTGATAGAAAACTGCTTGTACTGCTCGGAAGTTTAGAGACCATCCTCTACTTCAAGGGAATTCCTGCTCTACATGTGTCGCCAACAGTGCCAATAAGCTGCCCACAACATTTCGCTTTCACAATAACCTCTATTTGAACAGTAGACATGGAACGCCACTCGGTTCCATACTTCACTGTCGCTATTTCCACTTTCATTCGATCTTCCCTTTACCCTTCCTCCAGTCTCACCAGAAAGATCCAACAAAAGTTCTCATATTCTAGCAGATACGAAAAAGATATCTCTCTTGCAACACACATTTATTCCCCGAGCTGAGCCACAATTTCAAAAATTTCTTTGCCCCCGAAAGTCCATCACAGCAAGTGCTCTCAGCGATCCACTCTACATCGTTATTGAAACGGTTGCACACTGTCTGATGTGCCCTTTTTTTTCTTGAGATGACGTCCTTTCCATATTCATCAGAGGTGAAATGATGGCAGGCAGCACAATCCGTTCAGCTATCTCTACCCCTTCCGCCCCAATAGAAAAGATTTGAAACGGTAGCAGGGAAATCGCAAGGAGCCTATCTTGACCTGCTAATAGACGGAGTTCTATAAAGGTAGTGTTTGCTTCTCCAAAAACCACTGCTTGCAGGAATAGCGATCTAACTCATACGACTGGTGAAGTGAAAACTGGTGTGAAGCTGCTTGTCGCTTACAAATTCATTAAATATTGTATATACTGTATATTGCATAATATACAACAATTGCCTATTCATCTTTGTTCAAGGTTTGTAAAAATCTCATAAGAGTCTCCAGGGCGCACCCCCCGGCAGCCCACAGCTAGCAACGTCCCCCCAGACAGCGCACCTCCAGGCAGCGCAGCTGATGGTTTCATACCACTAGCGTTTCCATTTCGTCACACCTATTATGGATTTTGAAATAAACAACTCATACCACTGTTGAACAAACACGTTGATAGCAGTGGAGTCCGTATCTCCAGTAGCCTTCTGTCTCTGGTTGCGGAAGTGCATTGAAGGTGGAAGTAGAATCTTGCGCGAAACTGCTCGTTGTTGAGAAATCCATTAAAACAATTCGGCGCTTCATATTCACCTTTGTTAAAAACCACATGAAGGCAGTGCTGCTTTCACAACGGTGACTACGCCTTCGAGGGGTTCCGCGTGGATGGAAAGTTCCGTATGAAACTCGTTGTACGTGAATAGTCATAATATTGGAATTCGATGGAAGCTTCACACAGTTTGAGCCCTACCATGACGCAGCTCGCGTGTTGACGGAAATATCTTACAAAACATTCCAACTCTCCTTCTCAGAGGTCACCAGTTGAAGGTTTTAGAAAACGTCACAGACAAATAATTGCCTAATAGGCAGAAACTTTGTGAAGTGCCGAACGACTTTCACTTTCTCTCACTGAGAAAAATTTTGAAAACTGATAAAGATCGTTGATGTGGAAGAGGTTTGAACTAGGAATGGACATGATTATTCTATTAAGCACATTTTTCCAATGCATCTCAACAGTAGCAAAACCCCGCCAACATCAGATAAAATATTAACAGCCGGAATAGGCAAAAGCGTGCGAGAACTTCTCGCATTTCATACGTGGCTCTTCTCTAAACACTTCTAAAAAAAATCAATGGACGGAATTGATTTACTATTGAAATGTAACCCCGCTCCCACCATATGAAGCTGCTCAATAGGCATTTTTTCTGTTCACTAAGGACAGGTGAGGAGATTCGGACGGAGCTTTGTGAAATGTATCTTTCATTAGAAACCATGGACTGCATCGTATTTGATTCATCGTATAGTATACAACGCATTCTTAGCAAATTCAATAAAATGTGTAACCTACTGACGTGTAAAGACAGTGTGTGCTCTCCTCGTAGACAGTTTAGGTACCAATGTGAACTGTTGGTGGAGGAATGTGTCCACTTGTGTGATGAAACTTCGGAAACGGAGGTGTATAACAACTGAAGTCGTATGCGTCCTATGATGGACGTGTACATCTTATGGTGCTCTAAGATCAATGAAGAAAAAAGATTGGTCAAGCCCTAATCATCATCAGTTCGCAGACTGACCTAAAGGTTCTTTGAAAGATGCAATCTTTTGACTTGATTCAACTTCAATCCACGTCCTTTGTTCCACATATATCTATCTTCAACGGTGTCAACAACCCTCAGCAACACCTCATTTTCACATCAACGACCGATCTTCCCTGACAACCCTCTACCGTCACTATCCTCACTATTATTTAGTATTCTCACGTTATCCCACCTGTTTTCGTTGGAAGAATCAAGAAGAAGGTTTGGCATCGTAGATGGGTAGAAAACGAAATCTATCACTCAATGATTATTTTTCTGGCAAACTAACTACAGAAGGAGTTTCTCACCCTTCATAAAGTATATCACACCAACTCATTCATGATCTCGCTTCCAACGATCCACTCAATATTTTTAATGGAACGGCTATGGAGCATCTGATATTTTCTTTGCAAAAAAGGCTAATTCTTTTCCTACTTCACCAGAATTGACGTCAAACCTTAGCAGTAGGTCGATGCGAATGAGCCGTAAACACATTCTTCCAGAAGGATGCAGAATTCGATATCGACGACGAAAATATCGGGAAACAATTGTCGTAACCTTATAATAGACAGAGGACTAAAGGGTCTTGTCGATGGTTTTCAAAATTTCACGGTTTCAGCCAGTAACGATGTAAAACATTTGCACTGCTGAGGTGGAATTTTTGTTATAAAAAGGCAAAAAAATCCGGTATTGATCAATCCATAAGGGATTCTGCATTCGTTCGACTTTATCAAGAAATTGTAAGAGGTCACTAGATGCGTGCTTGATCTGTAGATAACTCACTGTGGCTCGTGGACACACTATTTGCGGGCCGTAGAGGAAATGAAAGCTTCCAGAGCCCTGGAGATCTTAACCGAACTGATGTCCATGCGTCTATTACAGTCCACCACTACCCACTGCGACACACGAGGAAATTGGTGTGGCGGGAAATTTTTTTCACGAAAACGGGCTTTCTGACTACGGTAGCGCATCAAAAAATACAAGGAATATTTTGTGGTGATACTAATCATAGCTCGGAAAGTCATCGAAACAGTACGAAGGTGCTTTATTCAGCTTCCTTCATCATTCATGAAAACGTCGTGAAACGGCCGACAGCATTTTCTATTTTTACGTGCGAAGACGAGAAACTATGTGACAGAAATACGTGATGAATAGTTCTGACTACATGTTGGAATTGAGTGAGAGCTTCGCATTTGTCGTCCTTAACGCTCCTCGCTTGATAGCGAGAAGTTCCTGAACAGAACTCCTTGATTTTTCTGTACGTCATCGAGCGAAGTTTTTAATAATCTTGACAGTCAAGTAGTCGCCAGATAGACTTTTTGAAGGAGTTCGCATTCAGTCACTGAGTGACATATGAACATTCGTTGACGTGGGCGAAATTTGAACCAAAAGCGGTGTTCGAGTTGCTGTTTTTGCAACACTTCTTTTGAATAGGTGCCAATACACAGCTCTAAAAGGTGTTCGGCACACAACCACTAGATGAGCAGAAAGAGACACAGAAAAAGCATGCGAGAATGTCAAGCGTTTCGTAAGTGATCGTTATCCATACGTTCCCTATTCAAAAAACCATTGAGGGAGATGTAACTTCTCATCACATGAGGTGGCCACTGCCTCCGTCAAAACTGCTCAATAACAAAATTTGTTTTCGCGCACACGAAGGAAGTACGCGGAGACTTAAACCGCGGCCCATAGACATTTGTTTTAATTGGAAGTCTGGGAAGTATAGAAAGGTGCCAGAGAAAGCGCAAGTACCTTATTTGCATGTTTTTATGTGCTTTGGAACAGCAGAGTCCTCAATGCCCAAACCGACACCATGAATGTGACGGAATTGAAGAAGTTTCTTTTCGTCCTCAAAATGTCAAATAGATCACAAACACCTGCGTTGTGGCCACTGCGTACAAATTCTTAGTAGAAGGCAATCGCCGAGTTCTCCACAACCCTACCGATAAATAAGAAACCCTCTCCTGAACTGAACATGCCAATAGGTACTACTGCCATCCAAATATCTTTAGGTGCGATTCTCATAATAGTGACTAGTGCGGCAAACATGGCGAATGTTCTGACACGTCGGTTGCTGCTTTCTCTTCTCACAATAACCACAGTGTTCGGATGTGCAGCAGGACCAGGTATTAAACAAAATATTTTTCTTGTGGTAAAAACACTTGCAACTTGGAAGCTTAAATTTATGAACCTCAATCATGTTAACATCTCTAGTTTTTTGTTGCTTTAAACGAAATTCGTAGCGCAACGAACAGTATTTCAGAAGAAATAGTTTCTTTCCCCAGCCCAGTAGTGGCTGAGCCTAATTATCCTAATATTTGTTACCAATTAGGGCGAAATTGAGCAATCCCCATTTACAATGTTAGCTTTTTATTTACTCCCTTTTACAAATTTTCACGGCAAGGTATTTGTGGAAGAACCACATTGATGCTGAGATATTTGCGAAAACTCCGGACCGACCGCAGGTGTCTGCGGTGGTGAACGAACGCAGAATTGTCTTTTCCGAAGAGTAACGTGTTCACCCAAAACACCATCGGGCTCCCCCGTTTCGCCTATCTCTCAGCTAGTTCTAACGATCATGCCGATTTGGAGCTCCGCGGATCAATCCCGTTGACGGGTGATTGCTGATGGCAGTGGTCGATAGAACAAGCTGAGAGACAGGCGAAACGAGGGACCCGCATGGTGTGGTGGTGAAACTCGTTGCCCCTGGAAATGATAATAGTGCGTTCGTTCCCCACCGCAGACACCTGCGGTCGGTCCGGAGTTTTGCAAATATCTCAGCATCATTGTGGTTGTTTCACAAAAAAAATCCCCCTTTATCTAACTGCTTGACAATTTTTTTCCAGTCATTTGCTTGGAAAAATCGTTAATCCTAATATGTCATCTATCTATTAAAAAAGTGTGCCGATTCTTATATTTCTTCAATAAAATGTTCGTCGAATTCAGCTGCAAAGTGCCCAAGGACCTTCAACGTTACCGGCTTCACGTTGCCGATGCAGATGATTTTCTCAATGGAAACTGGTGCAGCTGCTCAGGTCTCACATATTGCACCGAGTGCAAATGCAGCCAGTGGATTCCTGATTCGTATTGTAACGATAGGAGTGAGTTGTCATTTCCTGGACTGGGTTTAACCAAAACTCCGACTATTAGAGGATTCGTCGGCATTTTGGTTTTAACCCGGCCTGTCTGGTTTCGTGTAGTTCAGTTGAAAAACTCCCTGCAAAATTCTTCTAGTTAGCAAAAACTCTGTTTCTTCAGGTGTTTGACGTTCTCAAACAACAAGGCCGTGCCGCCGGCCTCCCCGATCCCATAATCCAAATGATTTTGATTCAGCTTACAGTAAGAATAAACTACGAACCACTCCAATGCATGGACGTAGATGTTAACCGTGCTAGCGCTAACCTTGTGGATGCGATTGCTGGTTGGTTTTCAACACCTAACGGCCGATCGGCAGATTTAGAGTCTAAAGAATGGAAAGACTTGCACTGCGAAGAAAACATCACTGGTCGTTTAGATCACCGGTAAACAATGCAATGGGACAGAAGTGTTTCCACGAAAAGCTAGCACGTTGAGCTGCTTAGAATCCACTTAATGGGTCATTTGTGAGAACATTTATCTTTTTACTTTTCAAAAAAAAATCTAATAAGTTCCTTTTCACTTGGAAAATCTTAAAATGCGTATCTCTTCTGTCGTTTAAATCACACCGGAAAGTTGTTTTTGAGATTGTCAAGTCTTAGTGTAATCTTGAAAATAAAGGCTTTTATGTTAAGTTTTCCCGAAACAGTTGAACTGAGACAGTACAGAGTTTGCTGCAAGTAAAACCGCCAAGCGAAAGACTGTGAACTTCGTTCTAATGAAAATATACGTTTTCTTCCAAAAAAAAATCTCAACAGTTGATAGGTTCAATTCATTTCAAAAAAGGTCTTTGAAATCGCTTGACTACTTCACAGACTACTTCTAAACGATCCCTATGGCCACTGGTGGTTGTACACCAACTTTTCATAGGCAAAAAATCACCGAAATGAAGTAATTCTCGTAGTTGCTTGATTTCTAAACGGAGGTAGAACCTTCAATCAAGCAATTTCTTTCAGTCGCATCGAACATGATGCCGAAAATGAATAATCTTTGGACGCACGGTGACTGCAGTATGCAATCTGGACTGCACGATAAGTGCTGGAAATTTGGTAATGGGAGTTCCACCCTCAGCGTTGTCAATTTCAGGAACTTACGGTTTGGACAGCTTTCTTTTCAACGCAGTTTCATTTTGAAAGGAAATATGTCTCTGCAGACCACAAACCCGATCATGGCGAACTGGTCGAGAGAGATGTGGCAAGGTGTGGTGAACAGTGTGGTAAGAAACTTGACGTCGAATCCGTTTGGATCAAACTTTTCTCCGCATTTACCACCGTCTCATGAAGTAAGTCGGCCGATAACTGAATGGAGTGGACAAAATTTTTTTTAAACCGTTGCAGCTTGAAAGCAATAAACTAGTTAGCCGCAAAACTGTTCAATAACATAGAAAACGTAAAAAATTTTGTGGTATATTAAGAACCTTTACTGAACCTCTGGTTGCCCGATTGCAGTTCAACGTGTACAACAGGGAGCAAGAAGGAGCTTAGTTGTTTGCAATCGAAGAAATTCTCTCTTTCTTTCTGTCTAAAGCATACGAATTTAAAGAAGAGTGCAAGAAGGAGAATAACAAATGGTTGGAAGAATTGTTATAATTCATTGTATTCATGACAAGCAACACACGACGTTGTTACTTTATTCTTTACTTATGAACAGCCTGACACTTCGGCAATTTCCACCTTCTTCAGAGCATGGAAAGGTCACGTTGACCGCAGGCTACAAAGCCAAACACCTCCATAACAAAACAGTGAATATACTAAACCAACGCTAGGGTCGCATTGAAGACAAGATAAGCTTCTTTGCACACTTGGTCCTTTCTGTGAGTATTGCTCTGAGTATGTTATATGGAGACCAACCGCACAGAGTTCGCGTGGAAGGGTAATGTGCCTCTCTCACATTTAAATATCAGTTTTAGGCACCATGTTAGTCCACGCGTGATAAAAAACGCGGTCGTACCAACGGTCCATTTTTTGAACTTTTGCAATTTAGCTCAAATATTTTGAGAGCTTTATGCACAGATTTTTTTGATTTTAATGTTAGTCCGGCAATCCGGCAACTTGTTTCACGAATTCTTCTCCTTTATGTATCTGTGGGGCGCGTGTGGCGCAGTGGTTGAAGGCACCACTGTGACACGTATGTGGAATAGATCCTCGCGCCCACGAACCACCAAGCCATCCATCCTTCCGGGGTCGGCAAATTCGTTTCAAACTTATCTGGGAGGATAGCAACACTGGCTCGATACATCGCTAGCCCACAAAGAGTTACTATAAAGGCCAGATATGCATCCAATCACCTCCAACGATACCTAATGAAGTCGAATGCATGGCGCAACCACCAATTTTCACTGGTATAATAAACAGCTTCTTTTAAATGCTCACTGTTTTAAGTAACTGAACCGACTTTCACTTAAGCTCGGTGTGAATAATCAATAAATTTGTTAGGATTGTTCAGCGTACACGAGGTTTTTGAGCAACTTCTACTGGGCGTAGGTTTCGACGCCTTCGTCTTCATGAGAGCCGAACATCGGCGTCTATTGTTCGCAAACGCTGCTCCTCGCGTTGTGGATCTTCATAGTCGTATCGATTCGAATCTTCTTCAGTGGAGTACCACTTAAATTGAGAACAGCACTCGACAGTAACCCGTTTTATAGAGGACGGTTGTTCACTATTTCTCAACTGACAATGATTTCTCTTCATGTCGACAGTTCATCCTGCAGCATTCGGTACTAGATTGGTCAGCAGAGAAATTTTCGGTATGAAAAGAAAACTTTAGTCGCTAATCCCTCAACGACCATACTGTGTAAAAAGTAGTGTTGTCGAGTGAGCTTCTCGCTCCAGAGGTGCTTCGCTTGAGAAAATTCGACTCAATGCGACTACGAAAACCCGCAACGAGACGACGAACGGCTGTTCGCCACCGACTCGAGTTCTCGGCTGTCAAGAAAGCCAAGGCGTTGAAAACATATCCGAATCAAAGTTTTGTCACAACTTCGGTTATGCTAAACATAATAAACATTGATTATTAATCTGTTGTTCTCCTTTTCACAGCAATCGCGAGGTTGTTATTCGACATACATTTACTTCCTTATAAATGTAACACATACAACACAACGGTAGCTGTTTCGGCAGAATAGCCTTCTTCAGAGTCTGGAAGGGAACACTAACATGTAATTTACTAGGTCAAACGCTTCAACAACGCGAACAGGGAGATGACAACTTAAACAATAATTACACGATCACCGGCTTCTCGTAAAACCTACCGTTTTTTTATTTTGCCTTTCACCGAGCAAGAACAGCCGCTTAGAGTCGCATATGGTTGATTATTGCAAAACCTCACATCAAAAAATCAGTCCTGAGATACGGGGTTAGATCACGCGCTATCTCAGAGCATTGTTCCCCTGCTATTTACTCCCGGTTCTTAGCGCTTATCCAAAAAGGCCTCGAGAAGTTTGCGCGTTGCTGTTTTGGAATCCTGTACGAGGAAAGCAACATTTATCTCAAGGTCAGATCCGCTATTCTTTTGTATCATATGCGTTTTTAGTGGCGTACCTTGTTTTATTTCGTGTTTACCATCTAGTTGTTCTTTTATGCTGATACATAAAGGTCTGACCGTTTCTCCAATTTATTCGTCTTCACATCTATTGCAAGAGATCAGATACACACTGGCTAGGCTCTTTACACGTTGGCTGTCTGAATGCAAGGTCTTCACTTAAAGGAAGACCAGCAAGACCATGCTATTCTTCAAGAAGGGTGACCTCCACGATATCGCCAACTGCTAGATTGACAGAACACTGTACGAAGGAGAGCCACGTGAACAAGCACTGTTTCGGAAAGAATTCATACGATGGACCACTTCCACACGATAATAAAACACGTTTAAGTATCGCGAGAGTGCAGAAGACCGCTCTGTCTCACTTTCATTGATTTAAAACAGGCCGTTGACTCAACGGAGATAGAATCAGTCATGGAAGCCCTTGATAGTCAAGGACTCCTTACTCAACGATGCTGAGATATTTGCAAAACTCCGGACCGCAGGTGTCTGCGGTGGGGAACGAACGCACTGTTGTCCTTTCGGGGAGTAGCGCGTTCACCACCACACCATGCGGGTCCTTCGTTTCGCCTGCCTCTCAGCTAGTTCTTATCGATCTGTGCCGTCAGCAATCACCCGTCACCGGGACAGGACGGTAAATCATTGTGATTATAACTAAAAAAGCCTCAGCTTAACTGGGTTTAATGCCGATGTGGGCTCCCCAGATCAGTCCCGGTGACGGGTGATTGCTGACGGCACAGATAGATAAGAACTAGCTGAGAGACAGGCGAAACGAAGGACCCCGCATGGTGTGGTGGTGAACGCGCTACTCCCCGGAAGGACAACAGTCGCGTTCGTTCCCCACCGCAGACACCTGCGGTCCGGAGTTTTGCAAATATCTTAGCATCGTTGTAGTTATATTTCGCGTTGTAATCTGCCATTAAAAATAGTAGGCAGTAAATAAAACGGTAAACATTGTGAGTCCTTACTTAGTTCATAAAGACCCTTCGTGAAGTGTACAAAAAATTTCACAACCAAGATATCACCATTCTACAACGATATTAACATTGACGTCAAAAAGATTGATTGGGCCAGGCGATAGCATCTCGCCAAAATTATTTACCGCCAATCTCGAGAACGTCATGCGAACTTTCGAATGCGAGACTATGGAATTGGAAATAGATGACCAGAAATTACACCATCTTCGTTTTGCTGATGACATTGTTCTTACAACATCAAACATTAGCCAAGCGGAACGAATGCTTGCCGAGTTTGATAAGGCTTTTGGGTAGATTGATCTTTGCCTAAACATCAGAAAAAGATGTTAACGAGAAGCGGATTGGTTACGGTATATCCCAATCATGGTCAACGGAATGAATATTTCCCAGTGCTCCAGCTACGCCTATATAGGGCGGGAAATCATCATCATAAACGACTTGGCTCCAGAAGTGAGCAGGAGAAAACGAGCAGCTTGGGAAATTATCAACATCATCGAGGATGCAGTGAAGTAGACAAGGAATACACGACTCTGTGCCTACATTTTCGACTTAACGAATCGCTCTACTTTAACGTATGTGTCAGGAACGTGGTCGTTACGTAAGCAGGATGAAAGACCACCCAAGATTATTGAACGCTCAGTCGAAAGGACGTTGCCTGGAGAATCGCGTGTAACACAAGTGAAGGAAGGGATCCGAAGCATCGATCTACGTGAGCAATCAAAAAATCGTAGATGCCGTTATGTACGCCAAACAGTCGAAGATAAGGTGAGCCTCGACACTTAGTGCGTATGAACGACATCCCATGGACAGAAGCCGTTAGCGACTGGATTCCTCGAGCTATCAAACGTGCGAAGCGATGTGTTTCGAGCAGTCATCAAGTACACATTTTCTCGTTGAAAAGTAGTAGGAAGTTTTGAGAAACGATTCAAAGAATCTACATCGAGACTTCTGCAGATCATCAAAATAGCTCTAATTCGTGTTCACTATCTTACACAAAGAGATCGCACTTTCCTTCTATTCAATATTTTTTTGCTCAAGAACTTGGCCACTTCCTTTATCACTAAGTTGTGCTCAGTCGCATCATCACTCAATTCCCAACAATCAGTAGGCTTTACAATATTTTGTAGAAACTACACAGTGCTTAAACGTGAACTTACCCTCTTACTTACCCTCTTTATGATATCACGAATTCTTCTAGTCGTTTGATGTTGTCTCTTAGATCGAACCGGTCCCTCCAGAGATTCTCCGTGAGTAAATAACTGTGAAAGCATAGTACAACAGACTAGAAGTTTCCTCAATAGTTGGTGTCATCCAAGTTGGTGTCAAGAGTTACAAAGAACAAGACGCGAGTGTTTGCATTGTTCAGCTTGCTCGAGGTTGATACGGAACCTTTATTCGACTAACGTTTAGATGTGTTCACCTTGCTCAGACCCAGTGATCAGAGTCGATATCCACAGTTTCTCGCACTCTCGATTCCGTATCTCGTCGTCGCACCGAGTCGGATGTTGATTTAAATGGGGGCTTCACTGAAGAAGATCGGACTCGACACCACATCAGGACTGCGAAAACTGTGGACACCGATTTAAAACATCGCGTTAGCCGAATTGAATTTTTCATGACAATCTAATGTTAGCAGCTTTGAGGGCACATTGATCAATCCTACCGAAGTTAAGTGGAAGCCACTTTGCAATGACATTAACCAAAGTATTTTCAGCACTGAACTGAAGCACTGAAGAGAAGCTTTGAAACGATGTATAGATAAAACGCTATTAAGCAAAAGACGCCGCATAACTTTAAAAAATAAAAAAACTGCACTACCAAACACCCACAACTTTCTATGACCTTTTGAATAGAACGGAAAGACAGTTGGTCTGTTGCTTTCAACAATAGCGGATTTGCATGGTATTTCAATTATACGCCACCGATTCCTCTAGATCTGCCCTTCTTCAGCATCGCTTTATAGATAAACCCACTTTCATACAGCTAACAACGAGCAAGATAAATGGCGAGTTTGTATTCTTCTCAAAGCGTTACGTTTTGGAGCGTCGTATCGCATCCAAGCTTATCTCATGGGGTTACTGTAGCCATTGGAGATGGCTATTTGCCGAGCCAAGTTACGCGATTCCTCCTTTAGTTTCCCCACTTGTGCACATAACGGTGGCTGTTCCAAACATGTTTGTGACAAGTGCCCTTGTCTAGGATGTTTTTGTTACTTAGTTCCCGGCACCATTTTGTCATGTAACCGCAACTTGATAAGTTGATCTGAACGTTAAGAAATGGAAGCCAGTTTTCTTTCGGTTTCTCCCGAGTGAACTTAATGTACTCAGACAGTTCGTTCAATAATTTCAAAGCATTTGTCCATCTCCTTCTGAGTATAAAAGATAACAAAACACTCATCTATGTATCTGCAGCAGAGTAGCGGCCCAAGACCGAGAACGGGGCTCCTATTTTTAGACATAAACGCAATGGCAATGCTTTGGTGCCACTCGCTGTTCCGTTGCCAACCCCTTTATTTGCATCCGACCACTGCGCTGCACGCGCCTCTTTAGTAATCGATAACAATAATAATGACGTTCTTTTTTTTACAAAAATGCCCTAGGACTGAGCAGTCATGCGTCTACAGAAAAAAAGCAAGTGAATATAGCATCGTGCTTCTTCTACTGGAAAGTAAAGAGGGATAAAACCTGCAGTGAAAGTAATGAACTAGGAACTGTCGACGAGGAAGGCAAAAATCTTCCTGAAGAAGCCAGTGGGCTATCAGTACTGCGAAACTGGCAAAAAATCTCCACGTTCAGGGCTTTTCTTGTAGATATAGTATTACTCGTCTTTTTATATAGTGCTTCAACGAGTTGTGAGAGCAATAAATGGCTTTTCCTCACAGAGGCAAATTCTTAACACTTGTAGTCATTTTATTGAGCGAACGCTAAAACGTTCATCTGTCTTGATATTTCTACCATCTTGTAAAATTGTTTCTCCATTGTTTGGTTGATTACATCAAGTATTCTAAAAAAGAACTTTGTTAGAATATAAAACCAAAATGGTGTTTCATACGCCTAAAAGAAAAAATTTTCGCACTTGTTCTAATGAAGAGGGCGTGTAAAGTAGTTGTTATAGGTACCCTATAATACACAAGGGATCGATCCCGCACCCAAGCTCACTATGCCTTCAATCCATGCGAGGTCGGCAAATTGGTGTCGAAGCTGAGATATTTGCAAAACTCTGACCGCAGGTGCCTATGGTGGGGAACGAACGCGCTATTGTCCTTTCCGGGGAGTAACGCGTTCACCACCACACCATGCGGGTCCTTCGTTTCGCCTGTCTCTCAGCTAGTTCTATCGATCTTTGCCATCAGCAATCACCCGTTGACGGGATTGATCTGGGGAGCCCAAATCGGCATTGAACCCAGTTAAGCTGAGGCTATAGTTATAATCACAATTCTAGCCTTTTTGCCTACTGCCTACTCTTTTTGATGGCAGGGTATATTGCGAAATATAACTTCAACGAAGCTGAGATATTTGCAAAACTCTGGACCGCAGGTGCCTATGGTGGGGAACGAACGCGCTATTGTCCTTTCCGGGGAGTAACGCGTTCACCACCACACCATGCGGGTCCTTCGTTTCGCCTGTCTCTCAGCTAGTTCTATCGATCTTTTGCCATCAGCAATCACCCGTTGACGGGATTGATCTGGGGAGCCCAAATCGGCATTGAACCCAGTTAAGCTGAGGCTATAGTTATAATCACAATTCTAGCCTTTTTGCCTACTGCCTACTCTTTTTGATGGCAGGGTATATTGCGAAATATAACTTCAACGAAGCTGAGATATTTGCAAAACTCTGGACCGCAGGTGCCTATGGTGGGGGAACGAACGCGCTATTGTCCTTTCCGGGGAGTAACGCGTTCACCACCACACCATGCGGGTCCTTCGTTTCGCCTGTCTCTCAGCTAGTTCTATCGATCTTTTGCCATCAGCAATCACCCGTTGACGGGATTGATCTGGGGAGCCCAAATCGGCATTGAACCCAGTTAAGCTGAGGCTATAGTTATAATCACAATTCTAGCCTTTTTGCCTACTGCCTACTCTTTTTGATGGCAGGGTATATTGCGAAATATAACTTCAACGAAGCTGAGATATTTGCAAAACTCTGGACCGCAGGTGCCTATGGTGGGGGAACGAACGCGCTATTGTCCTTTCCGGGGAGTAACGCGTTCACCACCACACCATGCAGGGTCCTTCGTTTCGCCTGTCTCTCAGCTAGTTCTATCGATCTTTTGCCATCAGCAATCACCCGTTGATTGCAGGCACATCGGTGGTCGTTGTATAGACAATCTGCGCATTCAATCACCTCCGAGTGATGCGCTCTTGTTAGTCGAATGCATGGTGCGTCCTTCGGGCATCAATCCACAACTAGCCTCTGTACTTTTATTACTCTTTATTCTGATATGAAACGCACTAAGTTTTATTATTTTGAAGAAAAGTGTCAACACCTGGTCAAGTCCAAAGTAGTTAAAAGACGTTCATCTTGAAATGATTCAGCTATCTAACGCAGTGTTCTTGCCATCACTTTATTATATATCGAATTG
>JADANN010000254.1:0-51220 GCA_018806985.1 Angiostrongylus vasorum
CTGGGAGACCCTAAAAGGGGGACGAATCCCTCTGTGTGCATCGTAGTCCGTCATCCAGGAACACCTCCCAGCCACGATGAGCCGGTAAACCGTTGGGAGGTTAACCGTTGGTCACCGTTAGGTTCCACATATATATATATATATATATATATATATATATATATATATGTAAAATCTGTTAGACGAATGCTACCACTCATCGATGTGGTGCGAGCTATTTCAGAGTGAATTGATCTTAAGCATGCAAACTCCACCGATCCAGTGATCTGCTTTGTGATCGTGCCATTCGAGCTCGTCGTTGAACAAAAGTGAAAAAACAAGTTTAGGTAAATAAAAGAACTTTATCTCTAGATGTCGTTGGTCAACCAATGTGGAGATATGGGAACGGCTCCAGAACTACACCGGTGTGGAATTATTAAGGATTTAAGGTCATTAACAGACTTCGTATGAGAGCTCCAGAAAACTCTTCCGTTAGAAACTTTGTCTTAATGATAACATTTTAAATCTAGAAAAATTCATAGTTGCCCGCGCTCTTGGAGTGTGAGTGGTGCTGACGTAAGAGGAAAGCGAGTCATCGCCATTGTAAGTCACGGCCTTTAAGGCTACACCATTGATCGTAAAGTTCATAATCTTTTCAGTAAAAACGTTCAAAATTTCACACTGCCTGTAGAAGCTGAACGTGCATTTAGTTCATCAAAAATGTTTAGTGCATCGAAATTAAAGGTTTTTAGGTCTCCAGAAATGGTTTTTGTCTTTCCTTTTTTTCCTCCCATTTTCGCTTTGAGAACGACGATTTTACACCAAAGAACAGAGACCTCCGAAAAGAAGGTGTCTCACACAACTGTAACATTTTACCGAAGTGGAAGGATTAACCAGGATTGAAAAACGTGGTGCCTATTGCTCTTAACAGCATGCCATAAAACTCAACGACAATCCTTCATGAAGAACGACGCTCACACACTAAGGTTAGGCTATGACTGCATGCGGCGAAATGAATTCCGTTATGGCCAACCATAACAAAAAAAACCCACGCTACATGAAAAAACACTACTTACCGTTTAATTGTCCACTGTTTTCAACTACTGGAAAACTATGGCGGTTGTGATTGCGAAATGATATGAAGTACACGCAGAAATCTTAAGTGAAAGCGCAGTGACCTCGTGATTTTTTTCCTATTCTGTGAGATTCGCTGGGAAACGAAAGCATCGCTTTGAAAGCACAACAGCAGTTTGTCGCAAAACTGTTCATCGAGCAGCAATTGAATTAAAGTGGTTCGAAATGGCTTTTTCAGTTATTCATCGTTCATAAAAGTCATAAAGAAAACCGCGATGATACATCGCCGGGGGGCGCTCCCGATTTGTCATCTGCGCTCTGGAAAAACAGCGTCCAACACTTAGAGCCGGCGAATTTACAAAAGAATATTGCCGTTGAGATAAAGCTCCCCACTATTGGACTATCACTGTAGTGTGAGTCGCATGAAAGTCTAAATGCTTTCCAGAATAATCCCAAACTATTTAGGGTGGATCCGCCAGCAGAATTTCTTTCAAAATTAGGAAGAACGAAACGTTACCTTCTGAGAGGAAATTCTGTGATTTGATGAAATGGTTCGATCTACTAGAGAAAATATCTGAACCCTAATAAACTTTTAATGATATAGGCGAAATTATAATCACGGTAGTGATATTGTATTCCAACAAGCAGAGGCAACAAGGTGCGGCCAACCGATGTTCTCCGTTGTACTTTTCTTCTAAATAACAAGCCCTATATTTTGCCTTAAAACACTGCTTAAGGAAAAAACTCTTTGTACGGTCCTCTAGCTAGTTTTGACAGCAGCAATCTCAAGCAGTGGCTTCTTTCGGGCGATACGTAAATCGACCGAAGTCGTACCGCAGTAGTCGCCACTGTTGGGCTTTGTTGCCGAGTGCTTTGAATACAAAGCGTAGCTGTTGTTTTTTTCCTTCGTATCTAATAGCATGACTTGTGGTTGATCTAAGGTTTGAGAAGAAAACAAAGAGGAAATCTTAGGCGAAAAATTTTCCGTTAAATCACAATTGCAAACTTTTACGTCTTCAAAAAAAAACTTCCATTTGCAGTACTGCGTGTAAAATGACTTCTCCGAACTACTACCGTTCGTGATCTTTGACAAAACAAATTCATAACGATAAAGTTTTGTAAAAGGACTGAATTTGAGGTACCTCTTTCTTGAGATCTTGCCTCTAAAAACATACTAAAATTGACATTTACGTATGGTAGTAAGCGTTCGAGTAGTGGAATAATAAAATATTATGTTGCAAAAGAAAAGACACCCATATCGGCAACGGAGATTTCGGAAGGTGATTATCTTAGTAAAGTTGTTGTTGAACACCTGGCTAGTTTAATGGCTTTTTCTGTAGATATCTAAATTCTCAGATAGTATAATGAAGCCCTACTCGGATACTTGGAAGGCCCAACTTCGCTAGTTGTACGGGTCCCAGCGCAATCTCCATTTTTCGGAGCGTTACTGGTTTAACTCTTGCGGTTCCTTTTGCACCCAAGGAAGACCCTGGCCAAAGTCTGTACGAGGTCATCACAACCACAGGCAGTCACCGCCGTTGTGGATCAGAGGGAAATTTGCCACCATCCGACTAGTTTGATATCCGGACTGGTGGATCCTAGTATTGGTCTGCTCCTGACCTTCCTGATCGAAGTGCCAGACTTCTCCTCAGCCTGGGAGGTGATAAATCTCTCCACTGTACATCGCAGCCCGACATCCTGGAACACCTCCCAGTTACGAGGTCGTGAACCGTTGGGAAGCGATATTTGATCTCTCCACGTGAACAAGGAAATTGAACGACATTAGCCGAGGATGGTCATTTCTTGATTTTATAAGAACAACATTATTGGCATGTTATGACGGAATAAATAATAGTCTTTGATAGCGATTAACTTTTTCTCTATCACAATTTTTTGTGTTATGTTCGCGATGGTGTGGATGAAGAAAGTTGCAGGTTATACAGTCCTCTCTGTTCAAGTCAACGACGGAAGCGTTGTAGAGGTATAGCAGCACTCTCAGGTTGTAATGTTGCTTCGTAGTTTGTGACCTTTTAGAAACCATGCGCTTCTTCTCAGCAAACGAAATATGGGTGTCCAGGATGATAATTTTAAAGCCTTCTGGGATAAACCATTTGTCATGAACAATGAGAAAGCTCAGGGACTATTTTTTAATTGTGTGCATATTTCTTACAGTGATCGTAAGATTCCCAGACCGGCATTCTGTTAAGCACAGCATTGATGAATAACTCGTTGTTTTCTTGATTAGAGCAAATCAAGTTTGCTGTTATACAATATTTGATTTTAACAGCTGACATTTTGGCAGATTTCCCTTTCAGCAAATCCGGGAAAAGGTCGAGTTGATTTCAGTCTACCCATGTAAACACCTCCATGAAGAAAACAGGGAAAAACACGAGCCCTAGATTTTTACTGTGAGGTTTATGCTACGTTATGTCGCATTTATTAGTGCAAAAAAAGTAAAAAGCTGAACTCGACTAGACTCGATATGACGACTGCGAAGAACTACGGCGCGACAACGACAATCAACACGAATCACTGTGGCTCCCATGGAGCAGAAATCCCCGACACGTTAGACTTAACAAATATTTGTTGCAAACTCGTTTAGGCTTACTAGCAAAACAAGTCGTGTCCATGAAGTCTTGCACTTCCGATGCCCGATCTATTATGTCGGAACAAAATTTAATATGCAACCTTTAATTGACAAGCTAACAGAAAGTTGACAAGAAGTTTATTAGGCTAAAGTTTCGACACCCTCACCTTCATCAGCGGCGATCATCCGAGTCGATGGTGCACAGTCATTCGTCCACGCCGTACAATGTCGGCACATCAAAATTTAGTGTATACATAAAAGTTAGGAACATATTGAGCATGGATGTGCCACTGAGGAAAAAAGCAATGTTCTTCCGTTTTTTGTTAGCGGCTTATAAGTGCCAGTCCTTGTGTCGAAAGACAAGAAAGACAAAGCGACGATGATTTGCTTGTCTTCAACAACAGCATAATGTAATTCCGGTTTTAAATGTTTACTGAGAACATCCCAAAAACGTTAGAATGTTTCCTTCCTAATGACGCACTGTAGCGATTCGATCTGGTGGCTATTAGCAGCGAAGAAATGTGGGGACTTTGAATGGCGTAGCTGTCCAGTTCCGACGTGATAATGTGTTTAATAGCATCGAATTCTCATAGTCTGGAGTCATAAACCTCCAATTTGATACTTGTGGTGCTGAAATAGGCCGGAACCATGTTTTGCAGCTACGGATGAGGATATTAAGGTTGTCGTTGCAGATGTCCCGTATAATAATTAATCTACCTAGTCCATTCTTTGATAAGGGATGCAGCTATACCTGACTATGCACGATGAATTCTCTTTCTTGCTCCACTTGTTAATGCGAAACTCCTAAATAAGCCCATCGAGACTGTGATCCGGGTGGCAGAACTGGTGACTGGCTGTAGAATTACCGACCCTGTTGCGAGTTTCGTGAACGGTGAATAACGCTGAATCAGCAGGTTCGCATCGTTTTTGTTGAACTCCTGACCGAGGAGCTGTTTCGCCACACTACTTTCCTTGCGCTTTCAATGCGATATCGCACTAAGTCAACGAATTTCAAGTAATGTGGAGAAATGCCTCGGTTGACATGTGTGCGGTTAAGAGCCTTGTGAGTGCTTAATATCGCCTCGAATAGCTCTGATTTCTACCGCATTTTACCAATAGACCAAAAAGGTAAATAATTTCTTTGAAGTAATATGACTCTAAGGCAGCGAATAGCACACTGGTAGTGATCCCAGTCATCAAAAGCACGGTTCTGGTTCGATCTTGCATCAGAGCTCACTAAGCATCTCATCCCTTTGGGGCCAAGGTACCGTATTAGTTCGGGGAAAAAATCAGTCTCTGCAATCCAAATGGGAACCCTCTAATTCGGCTGCCTCAAAACTCCAGTGAAAATTGATTCGACAAGAATTCTACGATATGTAAGATGAAATGAAAATCCTCAAGCAGCAGTCGAATCCACACATAAAAGTTAGAGAATCTTAGTGGTTGATGAATGCGGAGAAAGGAATCAAATGTGAGAATTGGTAAGATCTTCACAGTAGATGTGAGGGCGGGAAAGGGAGGGTCGTATAACACAAAAAAATAATGAGCCTCTCGAGAACCCAAAAAACCGCACCAGGCATTTCTACCATTGCTAGCTTTGAGGGAATTCAGTCTTCTATGTGCAAGGGTGGCATGACCCTTGCTTGGGGATATTGTCTCTTATGCAAATTAGTCACTGTTTTGCACTACATTGTCGAGAGCTAACTGCACAACACTTTTCAATCATGGTTAGTCCACCTATTTTGGCATAGTGGTACATCTGTGGATAATGTCTTAGTAATAGATCCCTATCACTTTTTGTGCGATTTATTTTCGAACCAGAGCGGCGATCATCTGAATGTTTTGGAAACAACAATGATCGAAAATGGAATATATGTACCCAAAGTGTAGTGACGAAGCGAGCCAAGCCAGTCGGCGTAACTGTGCCACATATTACCAAAGTTATTTAGAGTGGTTATAGATAGGCCGATTGCTACCACGCTTATAACCGAAGTCGGAAGAATTGGGCATGCATCAAGGTAATGAGTACAAGATCATCATCTCTCGTGATAACAACGCACAGGTTACGTAACGGCTGTGAGGAAGAAGAAGTCGCCGAAACGTCAGCCGTTGTTGAGCAAAGACAGCAACAATAATAATGACAACCACAAAGATGCACAGATATTGGCAAAACTTGGACGCCGGGCCAGATGGAAACACAATTTCCCTTTTCGAAGGCTCGCGCATAACACATTGCTCCACGGAGGCCCTTGGACAGGTTTCTGTCAGCTCGTTTTCTATCTACCTGCTCCAACAGTAATCACCCGTTAACGGGGTTGATTGAATAATAGGAACATCTATATCAGCCTTGCGTCGGCTTAAGAAAGAGCACTTCGTAAGAGCGTATATATAGATATATTTAGTAGAGGATTGTTATGTTAAAACAACCATTCCCAGTTTTAAATAACAAGCCATAAACCTTTGTCCGAGTAAACGTAGCTGACATTTCACAGCCACTAAAACGCTGTCGTATTCCAAGCCTTTTGACACGAAAATTTTCCAAATAAGCCACTATATTCACGATAAAAGATTTTTAGATCTAATAGCATAAAGGAAAAAAAAGAAGTCCTTGGAAAATATATTCAGCAGAATTATTTAATCTCTAAGTCACCATAACCGGCGTTGCCATGCCTGTGGCCATGGCTATGTTTTCCATGGCTAACATACTTGCACAGGTTCCTGGCATTACCACATCTCCGTAGTAAGCTAACTCATTTGTATTGGGTCTGCACAGTAGGTTCACAATTCTTATAATTTATGTATTTTGTTCGCGTTTTCTAGATCTGTGCGAAGGTCGCTGCTATGTTTTCGGAAATTTTGCCGGCCCTTCAGTGCTAATGGACTTTGTAGCTTTGCAAATATTGATTGAAAAACACTTTCATATAAATTCTTTAAACTTGTGGTGAACTTCGTTTAGTTCTTTGGTCTTCTTGAACGGCAGGGTGGTAGCGCTGACCTCTCATATGCAGTATTCACAACTATTTCGGACCAAATCAATGTTCATATCAGAAATCAAACGCTAGATTGCCAGCTGTTTGCTGTTCACAAACGACCATATATGAATTGTTACCTTTTAACTTTTAACATCAGCTTAGCAGTGCAAATACATGCATTTCCAGGGCATTTAAAAGAGCTGAGTTGTATTAAATGTTTTTTACGAAAATTGTTTCATGTTAGAAATGTGGAGATGACTTGGCTGTAAGAGGAGTGTTATAAAATCATTGGTTTTCTGCAATTTTTTGCGTTTGTTTCAAAATGTTTTTCGAAAAAAGCGTTTTTAGAGTGATATGTACTTTGGCTTTACGAAATGTCATTGATGGTATTGTTATTAATCATTAGCTTTACTTCAGGGCGTCCCTGTTGAGCTCGAGTAATGTTTTTTGTGGATTCGTTCAATAGTGTAAGGCCCTTGCTCCACCTCATTGGGCCTACTAAGGATACAGTCTTCTCTGTACGCGAGAAATTGCCATCAATCGTTTGGGGATGTCTCACGTCGTCTAGGGGTAAGAGCAAACTACGCATATTTAATGTTTCACATAGGCGATCATACATGCGGTTACGAACTAACTGACGACGTATAGTATCCAGTGGTATTTCAATTATCGCTACCGATTCCTCTAGATCTGCCTTTCTTAAGCACCGCTTTATCACTACACTTATTTCATCGTTAATGAAAGGCAAGATAAACCGAATTATGTTTCGGCCAAACCCTTCGTTTTGGGGCGTCGCTCTCCTTCTAAACTTATCTCGTGGGGTTACTATTTCGTAGCCATTAGAGATGGCTATTTCCCGAGCCATGTTTCGCGATTCTTACTTTGGTTCTCTAGTTGTGCACACAGAGGTGGCTGCTCGTAACATGTTTTCCACTAGTACCCTCTTTGTGTGTAAACGGTGGGGAGAAAGGAAATGGAACAAAGATGTTCGATGATCTTCTTCCCATCATTTTTTATGTGAAACACAGAATTGCGTAATTTGCCGTTATGACACGGATGGTGACTACATGAGTTCAGGTACGATATACCTGATTTCTTGTAGTATTTATCAGCGAGACGGGCAGACCATTGTGCAACTGCATAAAATAACACCTAGATGGCAAACGAAAATCAAAACAAGGAACGCCACTAGGCACGCATAGGAAACAAAAGCATAACGGAGATTTTTGATGTAAAAGTCGCTATCATCGCCCGGGAGACTAAAACACCAACCCGCAAACTTCTCGAGGCTTTTTAGATAAATTACAAAAATCCGAGAATGAATAGCAGGGAAGAATGCCGAGATAACACATGATCTAGTCCCGTATCTCAGAACTGATTTTTGATGTGGGGTGGTGCAGTAATCAATTATATGCGACTCTAAGCGACTGTTCGTCCTTGGTGGAAAACGGATAAAAACGGTGCGTTCAGATTTTTATCTTTCTGTTTGCGTTGTTGAAGCGTTTGACCTAGTAAGCTGTACATCAGTTAACCCTTCCAGGCTCTGATGAAGGCGATACAGTCGAAACGACAGCTAGAACGGATAAAAGAATGAAGTAATATCTCGTGTATGCTCCAGAAGAATATTGAGAACAGCATCTTTATTTTCATATCATGACACAGCACAACTATCTATTGTTAATCTCTTACTATTTTTATCCAAACGTTGAACGGTTTGCCGCTTCATAGTGGTTGAAAGGTGTTCATTGGGTTTCGGATTGCGATGTTCAGCGGAGAGGTTCATCGCCACAACAGAGCCTCTCAAGCTGGGAAGGACTCCGACTTTCCGACCATCCGGAAGCTCAGCTAAGAGTAAACTAAAGCCAAAAATCACTACCATCCTGGTACCAAACTAGTCGAATGGCTGCATATCTCCCTTTGATCAACAAGGGCCGCGACTGTCTATGGTGGTGACGACCTAAAGGCTTCTTCTAACTGACCTCGAGACTTCAAGGAACCACTGTGCCTAAACTAGCCAATATCCTAAGAATGGAACTTGTGCTGGGGAGTACAACCAGTGAAAACAGGCAATCCAAGTATTCAAGTATCCACGTATCCTAATACTCCATCTTTCACAAGTTTCTTTTGGCCAATTGTGAAGACGTGGGTATTTTTTCCATTTATGAACGTGAAGAGTTTTTTTGCTGTCACTTTTTACACAAGATTATTTCAATCAGCGAATAATGTTAGCACTAACTCCTTGTGACGTTATAAACTCTATTTTATTTACGTTTTCACATGAAGACATTCATTGAGGACATTTCTTGCTTAATACTCCACTAGAATTTCAAGCAGAAAAATTCGCATAAATACATAGTTTATTCCAATCGCTTCACAAATGAGCTCGCGTTTTGAGCTGACGGTTACAAATGCTGAGAAGAAGTTCTTTCCAAATGGGCCCGATGCCAATGTTCGAACCTCTCTGTTCACCATACATTGGCACATCTCTGTTGACCAATTCGCAATGATGATGTTTGTGGTCTAGACAAAAATTTTTCTTAACGAAATTGTATGAAAAAGAATAAAATTCTTATCGACAGCGTTGCTGAAGTTGTCAAGTGCATAGCGGGAATAGATTCCAGATTCTTATTCACATTTAGCTGGCACGCATTATTGCCAACTGCTTGCATTCCATCGCATAGGGCAGTCACTGTATTGCCGACGACGATGCAGTAAGTCGTTATCGCGTCGCGTTGAACTGTAAGCAGTTCCTTCAATCAACCGTTTGTTTTTACACAGAAAGTCGCACAAGTACGAAAGTTAGTCTAGTCAGTGGTCTTCTGTTGTTTTCCCAATTTGTACTTCATTTATATAAGAATACCGCATCAAATATCCAAATAATCTCGCTGAAAATGTTCTGAAATCATTGCAAATTCGTCGGCAGCAGGAACTCTTTTAGTGAAAGTATTTTTAGTTCGAATAGCGATTAGAATTCCTTATCAGTTGTTTTTGTCCTTCTAGCTTTCTTCTATTTTGTCGTAATAAATGCATCCAGTGTTAGCTAGAACTCTTGAAATTCCTTGCTGGAGGTAGAAACAATTTATTTTTAAGGAGCTGCAGCCACGTACCGAGAAGAATATCTCCCTGTGTAGAGAAATCATGAAAATGGTGAAATTTGAGCGTTCCACCCCTGTTGGTGGATTTTTTCGAGAACATTTCTTCTTCCTTATTTCCCTTTCCGAGTTCACTACGTTCAGCAGAATTCAATTCGTCACAAACTTTGCTCAAAAGTGTGGTTCTAAATCTTAACATTTTTTTGTATGTTTACGACATTTTACTTGGGAAGAATAACATGGCGGCTACTGATGCAATTATTAATCTTGACGGCCTGGAAGGTATAGAATTGGTGACTTTTTTTTACACGATAAGACATCACTTGTCATTCAAGAAGATCTTCAGATGTTCATGAGGCTTCGACTGTTCCTTAACGATTTCGGTTCCTCTTCCTGAACGTCGTTAAATCCTCCACTTCACTCTACTTCGGATCCTTAGACAGCTGTGCTAGAGCGTTCCTTAGCTGACGGAACGGAGAGGACTGACCACAGACAAGTCTGGCACTAATTTCTTCTCTCCAGAGGAATGGAACTCCTCATAAGTGTGGGCAGGGTCGAGCCTGCACTGTGCCCGTGATGTACAGTATCACCTAGCTTCAGCTATTCATGTCTTCATATTAATAATTAACAACAGTTATAAGGCGTAAGCCGTGCTGAAAATAATCCAGTAATAAAAAACAGTGACAAATAACAGTAGTATTAATAATATTGGAAATAGCAGCTAAATTATTAAGTGTGTGCATGACTCTTAGGGAACCAACTCTACACAAAAAAACTCTAAAAAATAAACAATTCACACCAGTGATATTAATCCATTCATCTTTCAGTTAATTCAATTTCGTATTTTTTTTAAAATTCAGACGATTTCCATAAAAGTAGTGAAGAAATTGCAGTTTTCGTAAATACCGTTATGCCTTACAGTTGCTAGCTGAGCCTTTGAGAAAGCTTTTTGCTGAGCTCCAGGAACCTAGGCAGGTGCATTAGCAAGGCCGGAAAGCATCGCCACTGGCAGGGCGAAAGGTGCTGATGTTGACTGTCCTTGTCCTTGCTAAAGAAAATTGCGTAGTTTTGTTGTCAATATTTGAAAGTTGTTCTATCTTCTGCTATTTAAAATTAAAAAATCTTCTCGTGGAAAGTTTGTGCTAAGACAGTTTCTGAATGGTAATGAACTCTTAGGTATATTCACTCCCTTGGCGCTTGATGACTTCATATTTAAAATTGAAAATACATTTACTACCATGACAATTTTCTACTTCTTACCTTGGCCTAGTGGCATCATCCCACATCCCAACACTGTCGAGGCGATCGCCAGCATCGCAAGCAGAACTGCCAGAAGTTTCGCCATTTTTGCTCACTAAAAAAGTGTAAAAAATACTGTAGACTAAGGTAGGAACAACTAATTCTTTGTTCTAACGATGAGCAAACACGAGGTTGTCAGTCTATTGTTGATTTGGAAACAACACGACGCTTAGCATTAAGCTGTTGGAAACAAATATTCCCTTTTTTGGATTAAATCATTCAAGAAGCAGCAGCTCATTTGGCATTCAACACTTATTCTTCAATGACGGCAAAGAGAAAGACCTTTTTGCCCCTCCTTTACTTTTCTAACAACACTAGATTTTCAGAGCTCACTGAATTCAAGGCGTATTCCTTAGTGCGACATTCCTACTAGATTCTGTTGTTGCGAGGCCCATGGAAACTGGTTAGTGAGATTGACTTTATGTCAAATATTAAATGAGAGCGACGTACGTAAAAAAATTGGCCAATTCTTCACGTGCCATGGTTTGAACTGGGTTCCCGCCTTCTGGCTTGTGTAAGTGTGGCATAAAATCCTGACTTTCTCACATATAAAGAAATTCACAATTGAGAAGATGGCGCTTTTACAAGTCCACTTTTTAGAAGAAATCTGTCTGTGAACGTATCGATGGACGAGAACGAGGCGCAGCTCTCTCTGCCGAACTTCCTTCGCCGCAAACTTCTTAACATACTGAGATCAGTCGAAGAAGCCTTATCTCCGCAGTGGCCCTTCTCGTTTAGTAGGGCTATAAAATTTCTTTTTTTGTTGTAAAGGTTGACTGAAAGATAGAGCAACAACTTCTGCAGTATTTTATTAAAGGATTCAGAAACAGGCGAGGAAAAAATCACACCAAAAAATCCAATGGGCCAGAATTGATCATGGATAAAATAACTACATTATGGCATCAAGTTTTGGCATAAGCCACAAGAATCCTACATTCTGTGGAATTGCCAGTGCATAGAGATGAGAAAGGAATGTGGACGTTCTAAATAAGTCACTGACATGGAACTGATGTCAAACTTCTTAGGCAACGTTTTTTAAGCATTATAGCTTTTTAATAAGGCGGGTGTTTATGTAGCGCCGACTCCCCCTCTGGCGATTTCTCCAGAAAACAAACTTTTCTTTCTAGTTCTGTTTAGCAAACACGAGGTGTTATTTTATTTCTTTATTTACGTACAAGCTGACGTTTCGGCGGATTTCGCCTTCCTCAGAGCCTGGAAAGGTCATGTTGACAGCAATCTATTCGGCCAAACACCTCCATAACCAAACAGAGAAAACGCTGAACCAAGATTTCAATCACATTGAACACAGCTTTGCACACTCACCGCTTTCTATGAGGCTTCCACTGAGTATGTCGCGTGGAGACCAACCGCACAGAGTTCACATGGAAGCGTAATATGCCCCTCCCATCAAAAATAACAGCCTTATATACTGCCCAATATCACGCGTGATAATGAGGCATTCTTCCCTGCGGTTCATTTTCGGATTTCTGGAATTAATCCAGAACGCCTCGAGAGTTTTGCGCGCTTGTGTTCTCGATTCCTGTGCGAGGATCGTGACACGTAGTTCAAAGTCCTCCCCGTTATGTCTCTGGGTCCTGTGCGTGCCTAGTGGGGTATTTGGTTTACGTTTGCCGACTAGGTGTTCTTTTATGCGGACACAGAGGGGTCTGCCCCTTTCGCCAATGTATTCGTCTCCGCACGTCTTACAGGAGATCAGATAAACTGTACCCGAGCTCATGCAATCACCGTCTCTACCATTAGGGCAAACTATGCAATTTTTCGTTGCACATAGACGGTCATATAGGCGGTTACGAACTAGTTGGCGCCTAAGATTACTCGGTGGCATTTCAACTACGTTTACCGAATTCTCTAGACCCGCCCTTCTTAAGCAGCGTTTTATAGCTGCACTTACATCATTTGAGATGAAGGGTAGGATAAACGGGACCATTTTATCGCTAGAGTTGTCGTTTGGAGGCCTAGGATTTCCTCTACACCTGTCCCGAGCTACAGTTTCGTAGCCATTAGAAATGGCTATTTGCCGCGCCAAGTTCCGGGACTCCTCTCTCTGCTCTCTTCCCGTGCACACGTTGGTTGCTGTTCGAAACATGTTTCTTACCAGCGCCCTTTTCGTGTGAGAGGGGTGAGAGGAGAGGTAATGAACCAAGATGTTTTTTATTACTTGGCTTTCGGTACCACTTTCGTAATGTAGCCATTTTCTGACAGGCTAATTTGGACGTTCAGGAAATGGAAGCCAGTTTTCTTTCGGTTTCTCTCAGGTGAACTTGATATACTCTGACTGTTCATTCAACAACTCGAAACATTTGTCCCATTTCCTCTTGTGTTGAGCAAAGGACAAAACAGTCATCTATATATCTACAGTAGAGTAGCGGCCCCGCAGATCTGCTTCCACCTTAGACATAAACGCAATGGCCAGGCTTGGTGCCAGTCGTTGTCCCATTGCCAATCCTCTTATTTAGCGTAGTACTTTCCGGACCATCTGAAGATTGAGCAGCACAACCATTCTTTTAACACTGCCATCAACTGCTCTATCTTGAAGACATGCATGTTTATTTCTTCCTCGTGTTGTATAAGGAAATCCAATATGGCTTGCATTGCGGAGTCATTCGACACGCTTTGTATGAAGGGCGGTAACGTTGAAGTACTCCATCACATATGCGCTGCTGGGCTGCGCCGTACGTAGACGATCCAGAAACATCTGGGTATTCGTAAGATGGGCTGGAATGTGTTTCAATAACTGGTTAAATATTAGGGTTAAAAACTATGTTAAAATATCCGTTGGCCCGTCTACACAGCTAATGATTGGTCTAACCTTGAACAATGATGGATCGGTAGACGCAATATCATCGCTGGATACTAGCTTATGAGTTTTTATAAGCAAGTACAAGACGGGAACATGTTGTAGCTCAACTTTTAGTTGAGAGATAACTGATGGTTTTAAACCAGCAGCCCTTGCCATTTTGGCCCACTCGTGGTTCAATTTTCAGTATTTACTTTTAAACTCCTCAGATGATGGACGATAAAGAGAAGCATCTTCAAGGTGCTTCTCCGTTATCTCAACATCTGCTGATGGGGAAATTACAACGAACTCTCCACCCTTATCATTAGCCGATAGTCTTATGTTTTTCGATACTATCACCTCTCGTACCTCCCGCATACCACGTTTTTGCATTTCAGTGAGGTTAGAGCAGTATCTCTTCGCACGATAGTGATTAAGGACCTTGAAAGTTTCATTCGCAAACGTCCGAAATTTAACGTCAATTTCATTAGTGGGCTCTTGTTGTCTAAAGAACGGTTGAAGAAATGGTGGTACTGGTAGTGCCCTTACTTGTTGTTGTTCTCGCCTATTTAGCACTTCATCCCTAGCTTTTTTGCGGAATCTATCTTGAAGTTCATGCAAACTACATGCGACCCTACGCAAGGTTACCTTAGAAATGGGTTCAGATGGTGAGAAACTCGGTCCCAATTTTCATAACGAGCGCGCACCGTCAGGGAGAGTCATGTCTCCTAACACGGTTAGCCTTGGATTTTTTTGCACATTATCTTTCCTACTGTGACCTGCTTGATGTTCGTTAGCGGTATTTCTGTGCGCTGTTGAGGCCGTGTTATGCGATTTACTCAAAAGGTCTTCGAATGTTCTCCGCAAAGTTGCTTTAGCATTAGACCTAATAGAGTTGCAAATCAACACTGACCTACCCACTATTCTCCTCCAGAGGCGGTCCTCCAAATACTGAGCACAATAGTTTTCCTTCTTCTCGCACTTCTTCCACTGGGCGAACATCTGATTTTGTTTGCTTCGTAGACAGGTGCGTAGTACTTTCAATTCGATGTCCAGTACTCGGTGGCTATCCTCTGGCAGTCCGCATATTTCGTGAAGTAGTTTTCGTTTTATGAATTTTGGAACGACTTGGTGTTTTAGGCAGCGGCGGAGAAAGTGTATCGCCTGTCGAGCTAAGACGATCTTTGATCTAAGTGACAATGCTTCTTTTTGCAAGTCGGAAGTATCTTGCTGGTACATCTTGCAATAACTCCCACGTCCGACTTTCTATTAACCTCGCCATTGATTGAATAATTCTTTCTAGTTCTGTTTAGCAAACACGAGGTGTTATTTTATCTCTTTATTTACGTACAAGCTGACGTTTCGGCGGATTTCGCCTTCCTCAGAGCCTGGAAAGGTCATGTTGACAGCAATCTATTCGGCCAAACACCTCCATAACCAAACAGAGAAAACGCTGAACCAAGATTTCAATCACATTGAACACAGCTTTGCACACTTACCGCTTTCTATGAGTCTTCCGCTAAGTGTGTCGCGTGGAGACCAACCGCACAGAGTTCACATGGAAGCGTAATATGCCCCTCCCATCAAAATAACAGTCTTATATACTGCCCAATGTCACGCGTGATAATGAGGCATTCTTCCCTGCGGTTCATTTTCGGATTTCTGGAATTAATTCAGAACACCTCGAGAGTTTTGCGCGCTTGTGTTCTCGATTCCGGTGCGAGGATCGTGACAAACAAACAAACTTTTCTATTGCTCATTTGATTTGGTGAACTCTTTTTACACTTGTATAATAGTTACAAGCTCATTATCGATTTACCCCATTTCTGCAGATGTTTTGAAAAAGCACTCCAGAAAAACCGAAATGTTGTTTTCATTCAGCAGATGCTCAATTCGACTTATTCGATAACTCAAGTTATCGAAGTGACAGAAAATTTCTTGCTAAAAACAATGTTTCAAAGTTGACATTGCTAGTTCTCAGTGGAAAAAACTGCACGGACCTGTAAAACTTGTTCACCAGCTCACAAAATTGCTATGTTATCATCACTTGGACCTCAGGATTCGAAGAGCTGCTTACTGACGGCCGCGCAACAAGCGAAGTGAATAATGTTCTGGAAAGCATATGACTCACTATCTAAGCACATAGCGGTTGTGGTGGAACTAGAAGCTGAATCTGAAAATTCTGCTCATTTGCCGCAATTTAGCCAGAATTCTATTCGCGAGGCTCCTAAAATTGTATTTGCCTCCTGCACGCCTATAAATCGAAACCACCGTCAGCGCTGTGGAATTATCGGACCTCTTATGAGTTTTCTGCGAACACTGAGTAGAGATAGAGAAGCAGTTCTGTGTCGAATTAGTTGAATTGTTGGACGACGATGTGTCTCGCTACAGTATTCCCATTGTGCTTTCAATGCGATAACGTAATATGTCAACAAAGCCATTGTACAAAATGCGGTAGTTAGTAAGGGGTTCAGTTGAGAACCGTGCTAGTTCTTGAAGCCACCTAAACAACTTTTTGGCATTTAAATGGACATCTCTCAACCGCATTGGTTACTGCAAGATTTCTCCCACACAAATCATTTTTGTTCGCTAAGAAGTGTAACGAATATTGTAGATTCAGATGAAAGCAGATAATTGTCTGTTTCCTTGTTGAGGAAACATGAGGCTGTTAATTGAAATCGAAATCGAAAATGCTGAAGTTGCATTGAATGTAGTTTTGTGGAATTCTTATTCTAGCAAGAATCAGCAATGTATTGGCAACGCTGCTTCTGGCAAAAAGAATTTGGATTACTTCGAAAACAAGACACTAAAAAATTCAATTATCCACTTACTATGAGAAAGCTACACTTCAATCCTTCAACCCTTTCACAAACACCTACAAAAATGAGTTGAACCAGTCAAGAGTTTGCAAAAATTACATTAATGAAATGAGACTCCATTACACGGAGTGAACAACAGCAAACTTTGTCTCCTGGAGAAATTCCGAGATGTAGGTGGCGGCGCTACATAAACATCCACCTTTATTAGAAAGCTGGAATGTTTAAAAACGCTCCTTGGGAAGCGTCAGCTCAGTGTCATGTCAATCACTTTTTTACAACGTCGACATTCTTTCTGATTTCTATACAGTGGCAAATCCACAAAATGCAGGATTCTTGTACCTCATTTCAAAACCTGATGCCATGGTGTACTTATTTTGTCCACGATCAATTCTGGCGTGATTGCGCTCTTTCCTTTCTCGTACTGATAGATTTTTTAATGTCATTTCTTCCACACGTGTTTCCAAATCCCTAAAACAAAATTCTGCAGAAGTTGTTACTCTATCCTACAGTCAACCTGTGCAACAAAAAAGGAGATTCTGTAGCCTTATTAAACGGGAATGGCCACTGAGAAGAAGAGTCTATCTCGAATGATCTGGGCAAGCTAGGAAATTTGCTGCATAGAAAGTTGGACAGAGGAAGTGTTCTCGTCAATAAATACCTTCAATGACAGATTTCTTCTAAAAAGTGCAATTGTAAAAGCTGACCCCTTCTCGACTGTGAATTTCTTCATTTGTGGGAAAGCCAGGATTTTTACGCCACAGTAACATAGGCGGGAAGGCGGGAACCCAGTTCATGCTGTGGCAATTGAGGAATTGGCCCATTCTTTAAAATTTTTGTTAAGTGATCTCTTCTATGTACGTCGTTCTCATTTAACATTTGCCACACAGTTAATCTCACCAACCAGTTTCCGCGGAACTCGCGATACCAGAATCTAGTGTAAAAGCCGTTCTGAGGAATACGCCTTGAATTCAGCGAGCTGGAAACTTAATGCTCTTATAAAATGAAAGAGAGGCAAAAACGTCTGCCTCACTGACGTCACCGACGTATAAGTGTTGAATGCCAAACTCGCTGCTGTTTCGTGAATGATCTGATCCAAAAGTACTTGTGACCAGCGGCTTAAAGCTAAACGTCATCTTGTCTCCAAATAAAGGTCAAATTAACAACCTCATGTCTTCTCAACAGGAAAACAGAGAACTATTTGCTTTCATCGGAATCTACAGTTATTTGTTGCACATTTTAGCCAACAAAAATGATTTGTCTTGCAGAAATCCTGCAGTAACCAATGCGGTTCAGTCTTCACAGAGATGACCATTTAAATACCAAGAAGTTTTTTTAGGTGGCTTCAAGAACTTGCACGGTTATCAACTGAACCCGTGTTAACTGCCGCATTTTGTGCATTGGCAGAAATAATATCGGGAAGAAAACGGAATATTTCCTGGTTCTATTGTTGTGCACCTGCGGTAGGAATTCAAACAGAGAGGAATTCACTCTAAGCCGGAGTATGTGGATGGATTTGAGAGCTTATGTAGAGAAAGTAGTGCTATGTTGAAGAAGATACCCACATCCGTTCTTTCTCCTGTCTTTACGTGCACTTTGAAATCGTCAACGCCAAGTAGAAGTTGTGAGAGATTAATTAGATTATTTAAAAAGGTTGAGAAGGCAAATTTAGAAGTATGTCGCTTGAGAAAAAGCACAGCAAAAAGAAAGCTTCAAGACCTTTGGAAATAATAAACTATTGGTGCAGATTACTCTCACACCACCAAAATCAAGAAACATATTGTACATCATGGATGTGGAGAATGCATTCTACCCTACTCTAACCACTTGAAATTCACACGAACGACGGCCATTAAATAAACAGCTAGTAATAAAAAGATTTCTTCAAAGTCAAACGCTGTTGGAGGTTTTGTTGTTTATGCCTGAGTAACAACGAGATGTTCTTTTTTAGCAAGACGAAAAGAAGCGATACTGATTAAGCTTATTTTTGTCGTTGTGGAAAAGCACTAATCCGGTGAAGTGCCTTGAAATCCTGCTAATCGAGATGTTCGCTGCATGAACGTGAAAAAATTGACTCTAGCGACCCAGAAAGTTTGTATTGTATGTGCTTACTAAACCCATTTTGCAAGTATACAAAAAGTTTAAAAACTATGACGTTGTAGATTACCATAAATTCAAAGCTCATTTACACGCTTCTTCTGACAGCTAGAGAAAGTTGCCTACCAGAAATATGTGCTCATTCATGGGAGTACAATATAGATAGACTTCCAGTCACCTGATCACATGGAGGAATACCACGGCCGCGAATGGGAAGAGCGGAATCATCAGTGTAGACTACGACCACTAAGACTTAGCCATTTGTGGGAAAGTTAATAAACCGTTCAGCAAAACGCTGAGGATTTCTCATTAACTGAAGCGGCAAACGAAACAAATTAATAACTCAAAAGACCGACTTTCTATAAACCTCGGCATAGATAGTTCATATTTATCTATGTGATCTTATAAACTGATCTTCTTTAGCTGATCCGAGGTTGGTATAGGTGTTCATTGACGTTGTCGTTGTTGTTGGTGTTGTTTGTCGATGGCTGACGTTTCGGCGATTTCGCCTTCCTCAGAGCCTGGACGTATTTTATATTAGAATACTTTTAGTTATTCGGTGTAAAATGCTACAGTATTAATGAAGATCAAAGTTTTAAATGGATGGTGGGTTAGGATGCTACGGTCATACTGAAAGGCTACTCACCGTGATGTAACGAGTGGGACTGGCCCACGCGTTGTTCACGTGGGGTCGCGAGCACGACACACACCGGGGTCAAAATATCATTTTGAAATAGGGCGCCAGGTCACGTGTGATAGTGAGGCATTCGTCTTTCCGGTTCATCTTTGGATTTTTTTAAATTTATCCAAAACGCTTCAAGAGTTTTTCGGGTTGATGTTTTCGACTCCTGCGCTAGGACCCGTACAGTCACTTCAAAGTCATCGCCGTTGTGCTTTTGTGCCCTATGCGTACCTAGAGGAGTGTTTTGACGAATTTTTGCTTTCCCATCTAGATGTTCTTTTATGCGGACACAAAGTGGTCTACCCGTTTCCCTAATATATTCCTCACCGCATGCGTTACATGAGATCAAGTATATTATACCTGAACTCTTGCAATCCCCGTCTCTCCCGTTGGGGCAGATCATACAGTTTTTCTGAGCTGCACAAACGATCATAGAGACGGTTGCGAACTAACTGACGGCGTAGGGTATTGGGTAGGATGTCAATAATCGTTATATAATTATTTCAAAATGATATTTTGACCCCGGTGTGTGCCGTACTCGCGACCCCACGTGAACAACGCGTGGGCCAGTCCCACCCGTTACATCACGGTGAGTAGCCTTTCAGTATGACCGTAGCATCCTAATCCACCATCTATTTAAAACTTTGATCTTCATTAAAACTTTAGCCTTTTACACCGAATAACTAAAGTATTCTAATATAAAATACGTCCACGGTCTGAGGAAGGCGAAATCGCCGAAACGTCAGCCATCGACAAACAACACCAACAACAACGACGTCGACGAACACCTATACCAACCTCGGATCAGCTAAAGAAGATCAGTTTATAAGACGAAACAAATTAGTAAGCACATAAATTTTGGCGGTTTTGCATTCTTCCTCACCACTGAAAGGTGTCTTCAAGTAGCACAATAAAAATAGCGCCCTTCGTTGGGATTCATCTAACAGGAGAATCCACCAGCGCTTAGTGGAGGTTGTGATGTTGCGTCGCAGTTCGTGAGCGTTTTATGGTGAGGTCGGGCGTTAACCTTTTATAAACTATGTGCTTCTTTTCAGCACGCCACATACGGCTTTCGAGAGTGACGATGTTAAAGTCTTCTGGGATAAACCATTTGTCACGAACACGGAGAAACCTCAAGGTCGTTTTTTTTGATACGCATGTTTCTGGCAATGGTCACGAAACTACTGTAAGGAATCCCCAGACTGACATTTCTGTTAACCGTGGCACTAATGAATAACTCGCTGTTTTTCTTGATTAGCGCACATGACGTTGTTACTATACAATATTTATTCACAACAGCTGACATTTTGGGAGATTCCGCCTTTTGCAAGGTCAGAAAAGGTCAAGTTGACTACAATCTACCCATCTAAACACTTCCATGAGGAAGACAGAAAATACATGAAACCGAGACTTCTATAGTGAGGGTTTGTACTGCATTATGCCGCATTTAGTACGGCAAAAAAGTAAGGAGCTAAACTCGAATAGACTCGATATGATCACTGTGAAGAGCTGCGTCGTAATAAGGAGGAACAGATGTCGACGCTCAGCACGAACCCCCTGCCGCTTCCATGGAGGCGAAAGTAATGAAATGTTAGAAGTAAAGAATATTTGAGGCAATCTGGTATGGACTCATCACAATAGCAAGGCATGTCCAAGAAGTCTTGTATTTTCGGTGTAGGATGTGTTACATTGCTGCAAGATTTATTATGTATTCTTTAGTTGAAAAGCTAAGAGGCGGATAGCACAGTGGCAGCGATGTCCGCCATCACGAGCATGGTACTAGTTTGATTCCGTTCCGGGCCAGCTAAGCCTCTAGTCTCTCCGGGGTCGGGAAATTGGTACAGGAATTATTTGGGAAAAATTCCAGGACCGACTTCCTGTTAACCTCGGCATTGATTGATAATTCAATGTATTTCTTCAATAAGCAGACACGAGACCGTTATCTCTTGCCAAGAGATCCCTTGTAAAGAGTGCGGAGCCGTACGTTGGCGAAACGGGTGACCGCTCTGTATCCGCATAAAAGAACACCTAGTCGTAAATCTAAATTAAAGCAAAACACTCCACTAGGCGCGCAAAGGATGTAGAAACACAATGGAGAAGATTTTGAAGTAGGAGTCACTATCCTCACGCAAGAATCGAAAGCATCAGCGCGTGAAACTCTTGAAGCGTTTTGGATCAATTCCAAAAATTCGAAGATGAACCGCAAGGAGGAGTGTCTTGTCATCACGCGTGACCTGGCGCCATACCTCGGGCTGGTCCAATGACCTGATAAGGGAAAGTCCTCGCCCATGTATTAGTCTGCGTGGCTATTATCCACCACTAACTGAAGTACTTACAACGGTGTTTATATGAAACTGTTCTTATACGAATGTAAATTTATTTGTTAAGTTTCATCTGCTAGGGTTATTAAAGTGTTTGGCTGAGTAGATCTCATCTCAATTTGACCTTTCCAAGCTCTGAAGAGGGTCGAAACCGTCGAAACGTCAGCTTTTGTATCCTAATAAATTCTATAATAACAACCTCGTCTCTGCTTATTGAAGAAAAAACGTGGAATTATTTGGAAAAACGGTCGCTGCAATTCAACTATGAGCCTCCGACCCGGCTATCTCAGAAAACCAGAAAGAATGGTTGAACCAACATTCTACGACATTCAAGATGAAATGAAAATCCTCAAGCAGCAACCGAGCCACACGTAAAGTTGGAAGATCTTCGTGAACAATGAATGCGAAGAAATGAAATGGCGAAATCTGCCGAAAGGTCTGCTGTCGTGAACAAATATTGTATAATAACAATCTCGTGTGCGCTAATCATTAAAACAGCGAGTTACTCACCAGTGCCGAGGTTAACAGAAATGTCGGTCTGGGAATTCCTCACAGTTGTTTCGTGATCATTGCAAGAAATATACGTATTAAAAAAACGTTCTTGAGCTTTCTCTGTATTCCTAACACATGGATATCCCAGAAGACTTTAACATCGTCATTCTCGACACCCACATTCGGCATGCCGAGAAGAGAAACACATGGTTTCTAAAAGGTTAACGTAAAGAAACCCACCATTGGAAAACTTACCAACTGCGACGCATAATCACAGCCTGAAAGTGCTGCCATTACTCGGCTGTCCCTGAGTTGAACAGAGTGGACTGTATAACCTGCACCCTTTTCATCCGTGCTATCGCGAACATTATACAAAAACTGTGACGGTGCTGAAGTTAATCGGTATCAATGGCTATTATTTATTCCATCATGGCTTGCTAATATCATTATTCTTATAAAAGCTAGGACTAGCTATCTGCAACCAATGTCATCCCATTTTCTATACTATGTGGAGAGATCAGACATGTCTTCCCAAAGGTTTACGGCACACATTTTGGCTGGGAGGCATTTCTGGGTGTCGGGTTGCGGTGTGCAGTGGCATTCATCCACAGGCAGGGTCTCCCAAGCTGAGAAGGAGTCCAGCTTTTGCATAATGAAGCTCAGCTGAGAATAAACCATTACTAGGATCCACCATAATTCTGGTATTAAAGTGGCCGCATGGTGGCAAATTTCTCCCTGATCCACAGTGGCTGCAACTGCCTGTGGTGTTGATGACGGTGCAGACATTTTCAAGGCTCTCGTCGGGTTTCAGGGAACAGCGGTGGCTAGACCAGTAACTCTCCAAAGAATGGAGATTTATGCTGGGTCACGTAGAACCAGTGAAGACAGCCCACAAAAGTGTCTGAGTAGTGCTTTATAGTACTACCTGCGAATGCGGATATTTATAAAAGAAACCGTCACCCTAGGCAGAAGTTCAAGAATAACTTAACTAAGACAATCACAATCCAAAACCTCTTGTGCTGACGAGGGTCTCTTTCTTTTTTGCAGCAGATCATTTTATTAGTTCACAACATCTAAACAATTGTGATTTAACGAAAAAAATTTTTTCGCCTTAGATGTCGGCTCTACTTTTCTTAACCCGAAAGATAGACAAGTCATAAAAATAGGATCGATATAGGGAGAACACCTATGCTTTGTATTCAAAACACTCGATGACAAAGCCCCGTAGTGGCGACTACTGTGCTACGACTTCGATCTATTTACGTATCGTCCGAAAAAAAGCCACTGCTTGAGAATACCATCATCAAAACTAGCTGTAAAAGTTATAAAGATTCCCGTTACTTAAGCATTGCTTTAGGAAAAAATTATAAGGCCTCTTACTTAAAAGAAAAGTGCTACCGAAAACATCGGCTGGTCTCACTTTGTTATCTCTCTGCTTGGAAGACTTTACTGCGATTATGATTTTTTCCCTACATCATTGAAAGTTTTTTAGCGCTCAGACATTTTTACCAGTAGGTTGAACTATTTCCTCAAATCACAGAACTGCTATTCAGAAAAAGGTCGTTTTGATCGTCTTTATTCTGAAAGACATTCTGCTGACAGATCCACCTTGAACGACCAGGAATTATTCTGAAATGCACTTAGGCTTTCCATGCAACTCACTTACAAAGGATAACGGAATAGTGTGGAGCTTTATCTCAACAACATTATTCTATTGCGAATTCTCCGACAGGAAATGCAATGCATTGTGATTCCAGAGCGTGGATGACAAATCGGGAGCGCCACCGGCGCCGTCTCATCGTCGTGCTGTGTACGAAATTTTTTATGAATGATGAACACAACTGAGTAAGATATTTCGAACCGTTTGAATTGAATTGCTAATCGATGGACAGTTTTGCGATAGACTGCTGTTGTGCTTTCAATGCGTTACTTCCGTTTGCCAGCGAATCTCAAGAATAGGGGAAAATCACAAGGTTACAAAGTTTTTGGTTGAGATTTCCACTACTTCATACCACTTCGAAATCCCATTAGTCATAGTTCTAATCAATCTTTGCCAGTGGTATAAATCAATAAACGCTTTAGCGAAAAATAACATTTTTTTCATGTATCGTGACCTCTTTTTTTCCATGGTATGCCATAATGGAACTTAGTTCGCTGTGTGCAGGTGTAGCCTATCCCTAGCGCGTGGCTTTCACTCCTCATGAAAGGTTGTCGTCGAGTTTTGCAGCATGCTGTTAAGAGCAATAGGAAGCACGCTTTTGAATCATGGTTGCTCTTTACATTTCGGCTATATACGTATACGTTGTATACGGTTATCGTTCTCCTCAAAATGGAAATGCGAGTAGAAAACAAATTATGAAAAGGGAAGACCAAAACATTTCTGGAGACATGAAAACATTTTCACCCCGATGTAGCAAAATTTGCCCTGAATCAAATGTTCGTTCAGTTTGTATAGCCAATGCGAAATCCCGAAGGTTTTCAATGAAACGATTATGAACGTCATCATGAACGCGATTTACACTGGAGATGCCGCACTTCCCGTTCACGTCAGCGCCACTCACTCTCCAAGAAAGCGATCAACTACAAATTTTTCTAGATTTCTTAAAAATCTTGCTATTGAGCTTACATTTCTAACGTCCGAGCATTACCACACTGTCATAGGAGGCGTATGAATGATCTTTAAATTTATAATAATTCCATAACGTTGTAGTTTTGGAGCCGTTCCCAATGTCTCCACCTAGGTTCACTAACGACATCTAGTAATGAAAGTTGTTTTATTTAACTAAACTCATCTTCTCCCTAATTGTTAAACGATGAGGTCTAACGAGAAGAATTACAGAGCACATCATCGGATTGGTGGTGCTTTGTTCACTCGAAATCAACTCACTATTGAAATAACCCACGCAATATCGATGAGCGCTAGTTCAATGTGTGTAATGAGTGTAGCCAGAATGATGCACAGATACACATCCGCTTAACAGATTTTGCATATATATATATATATATATATATATATATATGTGTACATATTGTATGTATGTATGTGTTACCACAACTGTGCTGAGATGTTTACAAAACTCCTGACAGCAGGTGTCTGCGGTGGGGAAACGAACGCGCTATTAGCCCTTTCTGCGTGTAACTCGTTCACCACCACACGATATATAAATACATGTGTTTTTAGTGGATATCCAGAAATTATCATACAGCATAAATTCATTGCACAGAAACTGTGACCCGTTCTTTTCAAGTTTTGTCGAAATGAACTTCATCGCGATGGTTTGTCTTTTTTGAAAAAGAACTTATCACTACTATATTCCGGCCTGAAAAGCAGTGCTTTTACAGCGTTTTGCTGTGAAGAAATATCTTCATTGTCAGCTGTATTTTTGCTGCTAGACGTTCTGTTGAATGTCGAGTGTTTAGATTTCATTAAATTAAATTCTCCACACGACAGCCATTATTGTCCAATAAATTCTGGTCGCTATATGCAAACGATTTAAAAAAAATTGCCTGATTTTGAGCATTTGAGCGCAAGTTTCCCCCATCGTTCGTCGTCGACACAGGGCTTCAAGCAGCCTCCTACTTATTTGCCTTCTTCAGGCTGCGTACTCCTGCAGTCTTCGTCCTCACTCGCTGGAAATACCTTCTAGCTTAATGAGACGTGAAGTAAGAATGCAACACTGATAAATCACGACCTTTCACTCTAATGCCGGCATCCAAGCATCATTCCCGATTTCTTTTGACTGGATTTATTAACTATTGCATCGAAATATCTACTGCCACAGGTGAAGGCGGAAATATCTTCTTCTCGCGTTTTTCCGTTTTTTTTTCTTTTTTTCCCCCGATAACACTGGCAGGTAGCGATTAGCAGTTAACGGCAAAGAAACACTTTCCTCTCCAGCAAATACATTGGATATTAAAATTTCCTGTTGAGGGGATAGATCTCACACGAAGAATACAATACATCACGTATATCTCTTCCTTTACTAATGAGCCTAAACGGGTTTGTTACAAATCTCTATAACGGCCAACGTTTCCACAGTGCCACCTTCATCACACCCACGCTGAGTAATGCGACGTAACTTTGGCTGTCGTCACACCGAGGCGAATCATATCCACCTATTTACTTTTCTGCCGTAGTAGATGCGAAGTTAAGTAAGAAGTAAAAAGTAGAAGTGGTGAACTAATTAAAATACCGATGTGAGCGCCCACGACCTGTACTTTATACCGTATCCTGTCCTATCATTATTGTAAACATCCTCAAAAATAATTTGCTATAGTGCGAAAGCGGTTTGAGTTAAGTGAGGACGATGACAGTAGGATTACGTAGCCTGAGAAGGCTTAAATTTCTCTGTTGACGACGAACTATTGTGCCAAACTTTCGCTCAGATGCTTAAAGCCATGTATTTTCTTTTATTCTCTTATCTTGATCGTTTACATATAGCGAGTAGAATCCACTGGACAAAAAAGGGCTGTCGAATGGAGAATTTAATTTATCGCAATCTAATCACTCGACATTCAATAGAACGTCTAACGACAGAATTAACAACTGACAATAAAGATATTTCTTCGAGCTCTGTGAAAGCATTGCTTTCAAAGCCCGAGTAGCATTCATAAGTTCTTTTTCAACAAGACGAACCTAGAGTGGTAATGATGGGGCTCATTTAGACAAAACTTGAATAGAACGAGTCACTGTTTGTGAGCAACAAACTAGGTGTATTATTATTCTAGATATCCACTAAATACATATATATAGATATATTTATACATGGTGTTTCGCGTGTAGCACGGTTGTCAGAGGCGTCCTGCATCACAAATGTAGAATCGATACCGCGCCCATGGCCCACTATGCCTTCCATCCCTCCGAGGTCATCATATTGGGAGCGGACTTGTCTGGGAGGATTGTGGCACTGGCTAGATAAATCGGTAGGCCAGCGCGAGTGATTGTTAAGCCGACATATGCATTTAATCACCTCCAAACGATGCATAATGAAGTCGAATGCATGGTGCATCCCTCAGAGATTGATAAACGTCGACCGACAGCTTTCTCTTTTTATCCCTTTTTATAGCGTGGAGGTGAACGGGTTAGCCCTGCAAAGGGATAATAGCGCGAACTTTTCCCAATGCAGACAATTGCTGCGTGGAGTTTTGTAACTATCTAAGCACCATTGTGGTTATATATGTGTATATATATATATGTATACCTATATATATATATATATATATATATATATATATATATATATATATACTTGATACTTGAACGGCTCGTCCTCACTAATTGTGCGGGCCCCATTGTAATCACCATTTCTTTCGGAGATTTGCTCGTTAAGCCATTGTGGTTTCCTCCAATCCCCAAGGACAGCCTGGCCAAAGTCTGTCTCAGGTCGTCCACGACAGGCAGTCGCATCCTTCGTGGATCAGAGAGAGATTTGCTACCATGCCACTTTGATACCAGAGCGGTGGTGGATCCTGTTATTAGTTTACTCTTAGCTAGCCTTCCCTGATGGAAACGCCGAACTCCTTCTCATCTTGGGAGGTCCCTGCCGGAGGGACGAATCTCCCGCTGTACAACGCACTCCGACACCCAGGAACACCTCAAAGCCACGATGACACGGTGAAACCGTTGGGGGAGCGGTTGGCAGTCAGGTCGAAAAAAGCACTCAGCGCTTCAAAACTTGCAGTCGAAAAAAAGGAGAAAAGACGATGCTGCGAGTATCCCTCGTCGTACAAAATGAGAGAGGAGATCCGAAACTCCGACATCTGTGCGCCAAATCGTCGAAAATAAAACGATCCGAACAGGTAATACGTATGAACGACAGCTGGTGGACAACAGTCGTTAGCTACTGAATTTCCCAGGATGACACTGGAATCTTCCTCTGAGGAGGGTTGGAAGAAGAAATGACTAGGTATTTTAGATTACATGTAGTCACGGAATAATGTTGTTCTCGGGGAATGGTGAGCGAGACCCACCTATGGTGATGTATATCAGAAAAACTATTCTGAGATAAAGCACCATATCACGGCTGATAAGGGGCGCGTGTGGAGAAGTGGCTGGAGGCGCCTTTGTGGTACACATAGGGAACGATAACCCGCTCCCCTGGCCCACCAAGCCATCCTTACTCCCGGGGTCCGACAAAGTTGGCACCAGACTTGTCTCAGAGCGCTCGGACTAGGATAATTCTTGTTAGCATAGCAAGCACCAGAATTTTTCCTTTATTTATCTTAGGACGACATTTTAGAAGATATCTTTGGAAATCTGAAAAACCTAAGTGTATTAGTATCATTCTCAAGCTGAGTGCCTCTTTTCTATTGGTAGGTCGCTCAATTGAAGTCGTATTAAAGCGGTCGAAAGCCTTCATCTGTATACGGAAGGAGATTGACGACCTAGGTAACAGCAAACTGGTGCATACCCACCACTTGGTTCATCATTCGCCTCGAGCACTGTGTGCAAACAGCTGCCGTAGTCTGAAGCTTCATTTGTGATTGATGTCTGCATCTGGCAAACAACCGAATTTGTCATAGGCCAAAAAAGTAATAGATTAAATCATGACGGAAGTTGCATTGTTCCAAGAACAACTTATTGATTTCATGCAACGATCCACACTAAATTACGCTATAAAACCACTCCGCCTGAATGGTCTTCGACGAAACAGTTTTGCACAGTGACGGAACGTCTGCCACTTTCTCTTTGGGATGAGATACTCCCCTTTTCTGTTGCTAACCAAAACTGACACTGAAGGATGGCGCCGCTGTGAAATGCATGTGCGAAATATTTCTTGCGGAAAAAGGTGGAAACGCGTTTCAGGATCGAGAGCGTTGGAAGGTGCTTGTATCAGGTTCTGTTATGACATAAGTCTTGGTGAACGTAGTGGCTCCCTCTTCCAAACCTCATTGGCTTTGAGCAGTGGTACAAATGCCTACTGGGAGCAAATGTAGATTTCATCTTCACCACTTTATGTGCAGCACTTTTATTTAAGTTTTCATGTTCTTGCTTCCGCAGTAGAAGTCTTAGGTACTGCTATTTCTGTTGTTCTGCAATCAGCACCATTCGAAAAAAAACTTCTGTTGAGTACGTCAATGAGTAGCGTAGGTGAAAACACTCTTATTGGTATATTTCCTCTACCGGTCTTAATGTGTAATATACTCTGCACCCTTTTGTGCTTCATTGGATGAGGCTAAAGTGCGGCATTTTTCAACAATCGCTAGAACTCGCTGACTTTCTACGCCGTCTCATTGGAAACGCAAGTGGAATGCTGTGGCAAAACAAGTTGTTTCTCAAGAAATCAACTAAAGCGACACGGAACTGTTTATTCATCTTTATTTAGCGTTCATAAAAAAAACTCATAACAGTGCCGCTAATCCCACGGCGCTAACCATGCGTTCGATTTGTCATCCCAGAGAAAAAACAAGTCAGAATTCGTTACATTCTGAATCGGTGATTTCTCGCTAACGTTACTGCTTTCGATCAATACCGTATGCGGTCCATACAGTGAACGAGGTGTTTCCGCAACAATTTTCAATTCACATAAGATGGAGTCGTTAGTAAACATTTCTTCATATTCCGATGCCAACAGCATCTTGTGCAATGCAGCAATTTTCTCAACTGAAGACCGAGATCTACTGCAAACGATCAGCGAAAATGCTGGCATCGTAATCAGTGGAACCCTGATCAGTTCTTTTTCTAGTAAGATCATGCTATTATTATTTCTTAGCGCTGTTTTATGTGAAGAATTCGGAATTACTACAAAAGCATATAGATAGTAGGATTGCAAGTATGAAGAATATGGCAGCATCAATTTGGTATTATGCTTTGAGTTCTTTCTATTCGACCTTATCCCTCAACAAATGCAAAAAAAATAAACTTTAGGTAAGTAAACGAAACTTAATTTCTTCATGCCGTTAGTAGACCTGTGTGAAGATACGGGAATAAGGTCCCAAAAAAACAGCTATGGAATTATTACAGGTTGAAAGCCTATCCTCAGGTTTCCTTACAGACCTCGAGAAAATCCAGGTGCGGGAGGAATAGGCTCATTTGCAAGATTATAAGAAATCTAGAAAAATTTGCAAGCGCCCGCTTCCTTGGAGAGTGAGTGGCGTTGATGTAAGCAGGAAGTGCGACATCGTCAGTGTAAATCACTTTTGCATACAAAGACAAAGAACCCAAGAAACCATGTATTTAACACTAATATTTAACTTTAATGATGCTGAGATATTTGCAAAACTCTGGGCCGCAGGTGCCTATGGTGGGGATCGAACGCGCAATTGTCCTTTCCGGGGAGTAGCGCGCTCACCACCACACCATGCGGGTCCTTCGTTTCGCCTGTCTCTCAGCTAGTTCTATTGATCTTTTGCCATCAGCAATCACCCGTCAGCGGGATTGATCTGGGGGGCCCAAATCGGCAACGAACCCAGTTAAGCTGAGGCTGCAGTTATAATCACAAATTTGACTTCTTATTTACTGCCTACTCTTTTTAGCGGCAGGGTATGCGTTGCGAAATATAACTTTAATGATGCTGAGATATTTGCAAAACTCTGGACCGCAGGTGCCTATGGTGGGGAACGAACGCGCTATTGTCCTTTCCGGGGAGTAGCGCGCTCACCACCACACCATGCGGGTCCTTCGTTTCGCCTGTCTAATATTTAACACCAAATTAGCGTTTCAGCGAATTGAAAAAGAGTAAACCTGATTCAAAAACTTGGTGCCAATTCCTCTTAACAACATGCCGCATAACAGAACGACCACCTTTCGTAAGACCCCACATTCACACGAATGGGCTAGGCCAATCCCGCACACAGCGATTTGAATTCCGTTGTGGCCAGTCATGATAAAAAGCAGCCACACTACACGGAAAAAACCTTATTTGCCACTATATTTACTGCTTTGCCACACTGACAAAGTGTGATAAAAGTGTGGTTGATTTGATCTCGAAGTGATATGAAGTACTCGCGGAAATCTCAAGTGGAAAACTTTGTAACCTTGTAATTTTACCCTATTCTCTGAGAATCGCTGACAAACGGAAGTATCGCATTGATATCACAACGGACAATGCAAAACTGTTGATCGATCAGCAATTCAATTAAAACGATTCGAAATGGCTTATTCAGCTTTATTCATCGTTCATAAAAATCTCATAAACAGAACGACGATTATACAGCGCCGGTGGCGCTTTCCATTTGTCACCGGCGCTCGGAAAACATAACATATTACAGTCCCACTCGTAACATCACCGCTCTGAGGAAGGAAAAATCGCCGAAAACGTTAGCCATCGATCAACAACACCAAACAGCAACGACAACAACAACGACAACGGCAACGATGACCTATACCAACCTCGCACCAGCTTAAGAAGATCAGTTCATAAGGTCGTATAAATAAAGATAACATACTATATTTGGAGTCGGAGAATTGGCAATAAAATATTGGTGTTGAAACAAAGCTTTGCACTGCTCCACTATCCCTGGAAAGCGAGTCGAACGAAAGTCTAAATGCTTTCCAGAATATTTCCTTATTGTTTGAGCTGGATCCGCTAGCAGAATGTCTTCTAGAAAATGGTCAACCGAAACGTCGTTTCCTAAACAGCAATTCTGTGGCTTGATGAAATGGTTAAATCTATCAGTATAAATGCCTGCGCGCTAGTAAACTTTCAACGATGTAGGCGAAATCATAATCACAGTAACAACGCTGAGCGTAAAACCAGCAGAGGAGATAAAAGTGCGGACATCCGGTATCCTTCTTAGCACTATTTTTTTAAAAATGATAGGCCGTCGATTTTCCTTGAAACCATTAAGCAAGAGGAAGAAACTTTAAATACTTAGGCAGTTTGTTTTGACAGTGACATTCTTAAGAAATGGCTTTTTTTCTGGCGATAGGTAAATCGACCAAAGGCGTACGAAAGCAGCAACCACTGCTGCTCTTTCTTATCAAGCGCTTTGAATACGAAGCATACTGTCTTTTTTTTATCGTTTCTAATAGGATGACTTGCGGCTGATCATTTGGGTTTATGAAAAAAAACCGAGCCGGTATTCGCGTAATATGCTGCTGTCGTTGAACAGCTCATGAGAAACCGATGTTCACGTCACCTGTCCCATCCAGCAGGTTTCTGAAGTGCTGAACAAGTTCTACCGTCATCGGATAGCGAAAATGATGAAGCCGCATTGGATGCGATCTCGTGAAATTCTTGTTCTTCTTAGAATCAGCAATGTCTCCGCAACGCTGTTTCTAGCAGAAAAAAAAATTCGAATTACTCCGAAAACTTAAGGTGCTGAATAAATTCAATTATCCACCTACTATGAGGAAGCAACACTTCAATCTTTCCATCCTTTTCCAAACACCTTTAGAAAATGAGTGAAACCAGTCAAGAGATTGCAAGCACTACACAAATGAAATGAAACTCTATTGCACGGAGTGAACAACAGCAAATTTTGTTCTCTCGAGAGATTCCGAGATGCTGGTGGCGGCGCTGCATAAACATCCAACATTATTAAAAAAGCTGGAATGTTTAAAAACGCTACTTGGGAAGCGTCAGCTCAGTGTTTTGTCAATCACTTTTTTTAGAACATCCACATTCTTTCCTGTTTTCGTTACAAAAGCAAATCCACAAGACGCAGGATTCTTGTACTCATTCCAAAACCTGACGTCGTAGTGTAGTTATTTTGTCCATGATTAATTCTGGCGTGATTTCTTCTTCCTTTCTCGTACTGGTGGATTTTTAGTGTCGTTTCTTCCACGCATGTTTCCGAATCCTTCAGGAAAATTCTGCAGAAGTTGCTACTTTATCCTTCAGTCAACCTGTACGACAAAAAACGAGATTTAGTAGCATTATTAAACGGGGAAAGGCCACTGAGAAGATGAGACTACCTCGAAAACTTGCTCCGAAGAAGGTTCGGCAGAGAAAGTTGTGCGTCGTTCTTGTCAGGTCGATATTTTCACTAATCGATTCATTCTAAAAAGTACAATTGTAAAAGCGCCGTCTTCACGATTGTGAATTTTTTTAGTTGTGGGAATGTCAGGACTTTATGCCGCATTAAAACAAGCGAGAAGGAAGGAGCCCAGTTAAAGTCGTGGCGCCTGACGAGTTGGCCCATTCTTTAAAACTTTTGTCAAATGATCGCTTTCACGTACGTCGTCCTCGTTAATTATTTGACCTACATTTATTCTCACTAACCAGTTTCCATGGGCCTCGCGACAACAGAATCTAGTACGAAAGGCGCCCTGAAGAATACGCTTTGAATTCAATGAGCTGGGAACTTCTAATTCTCTTAGAAAAATGAAAGAGGTGCAAAAACGTCTTTTCTCGTTGACGTCACTGACGAATGAGCGTTCAATGCCAAATCCGCCATTGCTTCGTGAATGATATGATCCATGAAGGAGAATATTTGCTTTCAGAGGACTAAAGCTTAACGTCATCTTGGTTCCAAATAAAGATTAAATTAACCGCCTCGTGTTTGTTCATCAAAGGAACAAAGCATTATTGTTTTCATCTGAGCTTTACAGTATTTGTTACACTTTTTAGCGAACAAAAAACGATTTGCTTCACAAAAATGGCAGAAATTCCGGCTCTTCTGATTCCGCTGCTAGCGTGCGCCTCAACAGTGTTGGGGTGTGGGATGGTGCCACCAGGTCAAGGTAATAAGTAAAAAATTGTCATGGTAGTACATACATTTGCAATTTTAAATGTGAAGTACTTAACCACAAACGGAGTGAATGTATGCAACACTTCATTACTATTCAGAAACTGTCTTAACACGAACATTTTGATGAGAAGATTATCTTAAATGGTGAAATTTGGAGTAATTTTCAATTATTAACTGCAAAACTAAGGAATTTTCTTTAGCAGGAACAAGGACCTTCAGCATTACCGGCTTCACCTTGCCAGTGGCCTTGGTCTCCGGCCCTGCCAATGCCGCTGCACAGGTTCCTGGCATTTCAACTAGCGTGGCGGGAGTTCAGGCATTTGTATCGCGTGTTGTAATGCAAGCAGTGAGTTAACGACACTTCGATTTGAAGTCCCTATTCTTTCTCGATTTCTGGAAAAGTGAAGAGAACAAATCCAAATTTTTAGAAACTTCGTCAGCACTGTAGTTTCAACAGACTTTGTCATCATAACTTAATAGAATTTCATTAGAAACGCTTCCACATAAATCCTACGAGGAAGTGAAGAAACTTTTTCTTGAGGTTATTGATGTTCTCGAACAGCAAGGTCGTAACGCTGGCCTCTCAGATGCTATAATCTCAATCATTTTGGGTCAGCTCACTGTTCAAGTCAATTATAGTCCACTGGAATGCATGAAAGTAACTGTTAACCAACCACCAAATGCGGACAGTAAGTTTTCAACTTTTAATAAAATTTTCGGGAAATTACACTGAAGACAAACAACCACGCTAAAAAAGAGCTAAAGTGCGTTCTTTGCAAAAGCCATCCACATTTTGAAGTAAATATAGAGACGAATTAGCTGTGAAGGGAGTCGGTTCAATATCCTTTGTGTTCGCAATATTTTCAAAACCGTTCAAAGGGTAATGCGTACTCCGAAGATTTTGTTTATTATTACTTCAGTTGATATTGCTATTAAGTAGTATTGCCAATAATTTTGAGTATCACTATTGGGTGCTGTAGTGCACTGCTCAATACAGTAAGGCTCTGGTTCGAGCGGGCTCAACCAAGGACCCCATCTATTTCAACCCTTGAAACTAGCACCTGACTTGTGCAGTTTCTGCTTGCTTGCTTCAATTCACAAGGGTTGACGACTAGCTGTCATGAAAGCATGAAAATACGCTGTACAATCCCAGGATTTCTGGAAGGACCTACTCCAGCAGTACAAAACAAGAAACAGAAAGAAAGAAAGTGGAAGAAAGGTCCTCAAACAGTACTCAAAGCATCATACTAAGCCGAAGGCCTTAGTTGTTGATGTTTACGAAAAGAAGAAACGAATATAAGAAGCGCAGGGATCCGCGCAATTTGTGACGTCATATCGTGTCAAAAAATTCAATTGTAGTCCACCATCCAGACAGTGCAGATTATTTCTAGCCTAAATGGTGTGTGCAAAGAGAGAGAACCATTCAAACTAGTTTATCGTTCTTAACAGAGGTTACGACAAAGTAAATTTTGCCGGAGTTCTCGAAACGAGAACTATAGATGAGGACGGTGAAGAGGTTTTAGAGAAATCACGAAAACAGTGAAATGCACAAATTTCGCCATGTTCAACTTTCTTCAATATAAATAGAGTATACTATTTTCTACTTGTCTAGGTAACTCTAAAAAATAAATTATTCCCACTTTCACGAACAATTTAAGAACTCTAGCCGGGTCTAGTCATAACGACAAAGACTACGAAACTAGAAGAACAAAAAAAAGGATAAAAAGAAATTATGACCATTATTCGAATGAAAAGAAGGTTTTTAAGAAATTCTTCCTTCTCGATAGGATTTTAACTATTTTAAAACATTGTCACTGAAAGTGGTTTTAATATTTAATTTCATACAAAAGGAGTCGAATAGCACAGTGGTTGTGATGCCGACCGTCCCAACAACGGTGTTGTTTCAATTCATCTCCAGGCACACCAAGCCTCTCATCCCTCCCAGATTGGGAACTTGGTACGGGGCTTGTCCGAGAAGGAATCACTCTCTGCAATCTAAACGAGAATGCTCCGGCTCGGCAATGTCAGAACTACAGGTAAAACCTACTGAACTAGCGCCCTGCGCCATTAGAGATGAAATGAAGGTCCCCAAGCGGCAGCCGAAGTCACACTAAAAAGTTAGAAAACGTAAGTGGGTTATGGATGCGAAGAATCGAATCGGATGTGCGAAGTGCTGTGATCCGCACAGAGGACGTGAAGATATTTCGTGCAAGTAAAATACTAAAAATAATTTCCCACGACCGACTTTTCATATAGCCAGAACAGAAGTTGAAAAAACAAGAGAAGTTACCGATACAAACTAATTATTGAACTCGTCTGGCTTTTGAATTGAAGCAAACGTTTGAATAAATATGTTACTTGCAGTTAATGGAGATATGATGATGCCACACTGTATTGTAGTCGGAAACACGGTGACTGCTTTATGCACTGAAATGAATCCTGGAATGATGTGTAAGCCATCGGATGGCACCATGATCGGGGCCATTCCCGACATGCACCTGTCAATTTCCGGAAGCCTCTCGACCACAAACTTCATCATGGCGAATTGGTCGAGAGAGATGTGGCAAAGTGTGGTGAACAGAGTGGTTCGAATGCTGGCATCCGGTCCATTTGGAACGAACTTCGCCTCGGCATCTGCGACCGTCAACTGAAACGCGAGCTTAACTGTGAAGTGTTCGGGACGAACTATTTCGCCATTAAGTTCACAATGGTAATAAAGTTTTAACCCAAAGTGTACTCAATGGTTAGACTTATTTAAAAAAGCAAAGTTGGCTTTAAAATGCGATAAATCACTTGTATTACATACAAGAAGTTGCAGGGAAAATTCTCTAAGTTCATACATTTGAAAAATGTACCATACCCAGCTCACGATAGGTCAGAAAGAACTTCGCAGAAACTAAATACCCTGTGAAACAGAAAAAGGTTTTGAATAAGTAGTTCTACCGTGACATGCTATGATGGCACCATAGGCAATGGTGCTGTGGAATCTCATTCGCTACTCGCTCCTAAAAAGCAACAACAATCTAACAGCTGGTTTAATAACAAGTGCCATTCTAGATCATCGTTACCAAATTTTACTTTCTCTTTTAGTTCAATATGAATTAGGAGGATGCAACTCTCCACTGGTTAAATTGTTTGTCTGAACTGTGCGCGTTATTTTTTGGTAGGTTGTTTGTATGCCCATTAGGCGTGGAAGGTTTGTAAGGAAATTAGGAGCGCGGATCGGATCAATTTTTTGATAATAATTTCAATGAGTGCATATTTCTGGAGCTCGTGTTTTCTCTAGCTGTCAAAGGAACTGTGGAAATGAGTTTTAATTTGTAGCAATTTCATCACTGTCTGGTTTGGGACTGTTATGTCTCCTCGTAGGTTGACTAATAACAACAAAAATGCGTTTTCCACTTAATTGAACGTGTGTTGAACAGCGATCTTGAATGGAAGGATTATAAAGCACGTCGTCAGGGCTTGGAATTGTGCTGTTCACTTTCGCTCAATTCAATGCTGAAATAACCTACGTACCACCGATGAGCGGTAGTTCGTGATTAGAATGAGACGATTAAAGATGATTAAGAGACTCGTTCTTTTCAACAATGATCGAAGTGGACTCTGTAGTTGCCACGTCGTTAGATCCTGGTGAAGGAGAACTCATTGTCGGCCAGGCTTGAAAAACTAAAGCGTTTTCAACCTTTTTCTTTCAAGAAATACCTTTATTGTCGGCTTGCACGTTTCTCTCCATCCGCATCGTTGAGGGCCTACGATTAGAGTAGGCTGCATTACGCACGCGTTGTTAGGAGACGCGTTAAGTAGGTGTTCTATGAAAATTTGGTTGCGCATGAGATGAATTGGAATGCGTTAAAAATCTGGGCAAGCATTAGGCTTAGATATCATGTTATTCTAACTGTTAGCCCATCAACACAGCTGATAATGCGTCTAATATTGAACAAAGATGGATTAGTTGGTGCAGTGTCTCAGATGATACTAACTTATGTGTTTTAATAAATAAGTATAAGACGACACATGTTGGTCTATTCGTTTTTAAGGCTAGAAATAATGGATAATTTTAAGCTTGCCTCCCTTTCCATTTTGGCCGTTGATTACTTTGCTTTTCGGTATTGACTTTTTGTATTCCTTTTCAGATGATGGGCGATAAAGGGCGGCATCAGTAAGGTCACTAAGCGTCCCTCCTATGTCTTAACGTCTAAATGGCGAGGAATAAACTGGGAACTCTCGCTCTTATCGCTGACTGATGCTCTAATGGTCCTTGAATTTGTTAGTCCCCTAATTGGTCGCATACAACATTTTTGTACGGTTGTAAATTTAGAGATAAATTATCTATCGCAATAATGATTAAAGGGTTTTGAGAACACTGTTCGGACACATTCTGAATTATGTATCAATTTCGATTAGGCTTCTGTAGTCTATAGAAAGCTCTAGAAGAAGGAAATGATGGCAGTGTCGCCACTTCTCCATTTTCATTCCTTTTCGATGCTTCATGTTTCGCCTGATAGCGGAGTCAATCATAAATTCAGAGGCGTTGCATGCGATACCGCGCAAGTTTTCATTAGAAGTGAACCGCGATGGTGAAAAATTTGGGCCACCTGTATCTTCTCATCGACTTTTGATGTGGGGTGGTGCACTCGTCAACCACATGAGACTCCAACTAGCGGCTTTTCCACAACATATGGCACCTGAAAACGGTGGATTTTTCGAGATGTTGTTTTTTTTATTATTCTCAGGCTTCCTTATTCAGGTCAAGAAAACTCAGGTGCTGGAGAAATAGGCTCATTTTCAAGTTTTTATCTAGAAAAGTTTGTAGTTTGTCAGCTCCCTTGAAGCGTGAGTGGCTCGGAAGTGAGCAGGATGTGCGATATCACCAATGTAAACCAAGGCATTCAAGATTACACAATTAATGGCGAAGTTCACAATCCTTTCAGCGAAGATCTTTAGAGGTTTTGCAATTCGTAAAAATAATGAACGGGCATTTAATTCAGGGAGAATTTTTGCTGCATTGAAATGAAAATTACTTCAGTTCTCCAGTAGTCTTTTTTGGTCTCGCTTGTTTTCTACTCGCATTTTCGTTTTGAGAAGCGATTTTACATACAAAGACAAGGAAAACAAGATGTTTTACACACTGTAGCGTTTTGCCAAATGGAAGGATCAAGCCTGACTCAAAAACGTGGTGCCTATTGCTCTTAACAGCATGCCACAAAACTCACCGACAACCTTCCAAAAGGCATTACAGCCACACGCATGGGCTAGTCCAACGCCGCACACAGCGAATCATTTCCCTTATGGCCAACCATGATAAAGATAAAAGGAGCAAAGCTGCGTGAAAAAACATTATTTTTTTGCTAAATTCAGTGCCGCATACCAGCAGAGTGTGAGAAAAACTGTGGCTGCTCTGACTTCGAAGTCATATGAAGTGCTCGCAGGTATTTCAACTGGAAGCTTTTGACAAATTAGTGGTTTTTTCTCCATTCTTTTAAATTCGCTGGCAAACGGAATTATTGCATTCTGTCGCAAAACTGTTCGTCGTTGAGCAATGAAATTAAAACGAATCGAAATGGCTTATTCAGCTTTATTCATCGTTCACAAAAATCTCATGAACAAAACGACGATGAAACAGCATCCTTGGCACTCCCGATTCGTCACACGCGTTCTGGAAGCATAACGTCTCACATTTAGTGTTGGAGAATTGTGAATAAAATATTGGTGGTGAGATGAAGCTTCACACAATTTGACTACCACTGAAAAGCAATCCGCATCAAAGCATAGATGCTTTTCAGATCAATTTCTAATTATTCGATGGATAATGTCTGCTTTATCCCGTTTTTTAACCCGCAAAATGTCTTTCAGAAAAGGGACGATCGAAGCATCATCTTTTGGCGACCAATTCTGAGATTTGGTGAAATGGTTCAGTCTACTAGTGAAAATGTCTGGGCGCTAATAAACCTAACTTTCAATGATCTAGGCGAAATAATAATCACAGTACTGACGCTGACGTCAAACCAACAGTGGTAACAAGTGAGGATGTCCGATGTTCTGCGTAGAAGCAGCCCTTGCATTTTTCCCTAAAACATCACTCAAGGGAAAATCTTTATATAGTTTTACAGCTAGTTTTGACAGTGACATTTCCATGCGTTGGCTTTTTTTTTGGGCGACAGGAAAATCGACCGAAGTTGCATCACAGTAGTTGCCACTGTTCTTCTTTGTCATCGAGTACTTTGAACACAAACCATAATTATTCTTTTTTTTGTTTCTAATAATGCGTCTTGTAATTGTTCTTTTGGTTTAAGAAAAAAGAATGTCCCGATACCTAAGGCGAAAAAATTTTTTCGTTAACGCACAACTGTGATTTTTGACTTCTCTAAAAGAACTTTCATTTGCAGTAGTGCACATAAAATGACGTTCCGGAACGATTACCGCTCGTGATCATTGACAAAAGAACCAAATAAAGATAAAAATTTCGCAGAGCGATTGAACACGAGACGCCTCTCTCTGAGGTCCTGTCTTTCGAAACACACTAAAATTAATACCTAATAATGGAAATAAGCGATTGAGAAGTGAACTCATAAAATGTTTTGCTGCAAAAAGAAAAGAAGCCCTTTTTCGGGACCGAAGATATTGGAACGTGACTATACAAGTTAAGTTATTGTTGAACTCCTGGCTAGTGTAATGATTCCTCTTATAAATCTCCAGATCCTCAGGTAATACCACAAATCTCCACTAGTAGCAAATGTGGGTCTACCGCTTACCCCTCAATTTTACGTGAAAACTTCTTTTTTATTAACACGTTCGTAACAAAAGCCTCGTGCACAGCTGTGCTTCACAGAGATGACGATTTGAACGCCAATGACTTTTTTAGGTGACTTCAAAACTGCAAGGTTCTCAACTGCACACTTGATAACTAACGCATTTCTCTGTATCGGCAGAAAATCGTTGGCTTAGTACTGTATCCAACTGAAAGCACAATGGGAAATCTGTCGCGAGACAACTGGTCGTCCACAATTGATCTAATTCAACACAGAACTGCTTGTCTATCTTTACTCAGCGTTTGCAGAAAACTCATGACAGGTCCGATAATGTCACTGAGCTGACAGTGGTTTCGATTTTACATCTACGAAACAGACAAATTTGATTAAATCACGTTGCAAGTCGGAGAATTCTCGCGAAATTTTGGAAATGAGGCGAATCTTCGAACTCACCTTTTAGTTCTTTCACAATCGTAACATGCTCAGATAGTGAATGAACTGCTTTCCAGTACAATATTCAATTCACTTGGTGTGCAGCCATCAATGAGCAGATGTTCGAAATCCGATGTGTAAGCGACGGTACTACATAGCAACCTGGAGAACTGATGAACAAATTCTACCTTCATCCACTGGCGAAAATGCTGAAATCGTGTTTAATGTAGCGCCCAGCAGTTCTTTTGCAGTGAGAGCTAGCAATGTCGACTTTGAAATCTCGTTTTGCTCACGAAATTTCTGATTACCTCGAAAATTAGAGGCATTGAACAAATTCAATTGAACACCTACTAAAAGAAAACAATATTTGAATATTTTCTAGAGTTTCTTTTCCAAACATCTGCAGGAATGAGGTAAATCAGTAAAGAGTTGGCTACCACTGCACAGCTGTAATGAGACTTCGCCATACGAAATGAACAATATGAGATAATTTGTTTTGTGGAGAAAAGGCGAGGTGTTGGTGACGGCGCAACATCAACATCGACTTTATTAAAAAGCTGAAATGCCTGAAAAACGTTGCTAGGAATGCTTCAGCTCAGTGTAACATCAGTCACTTTCTTCAAAACGTACTCATTCTTTTCTGATCTGTGTGCACTGGGAATTCCACAAAATGTAGGATTCCTGTGACTCATGCGAAAACCCGATGCCGTAATGTAGTTATTTTGTCCATCATCAATTCTGGTGCGATTTCGCTCTTCCTTTCTCGTATTGATGGATTTTATGGCGTAATTTTTCAACGACTGTTTCCGAAGTTTCCGAACTTTTCCGTGAAATCTGCAGGATCTGTTACTCTAACTTTCAGTCAACCACTACCAAAAAAAAGAAGATTTTGTAGCCCTACTAAACGGCAAAGGCCAATGAGAAGATGAGACCTTCTCGAATGATCTCAACAGATTAAGAAACTCGCTGCAAGGAATGTTCGACTGAGGAAGTTGTGCTTTTCGTCAATCGATTTCTTCTTTGAGACACTTTTTCTAAAAAGTGCAATTCTAAAAGCGCCCTCTTCTCGATTGTAAATTTCTTTATTTGTGGTAAAGGCAGGATTTCATGCCACAGTAACACAAGTAGGAATGTGGGAACCCATTTTATGACGTGGCACCTGAAGAATTGGTCCATTCTTTGAAATTTTTATTAACTGATCGCGTTTACGTACGTCTCTCTCATTTAATATTTGGCATACAGTTAATCTCACTAACCAGGTTCCATGGGCCTCGCGACAACAGAATCGTGTACAAAAGTCACCATGAGGAATACGCTTTGAATTGAATGAGCTGGGAACTTCTAATGCCCTTCTAAAAGTGAAATGCAAAAACTTCTTCCTCATTGACGTCACTGGCGAATAAGCGTTGAATGCCAAATTCGCCGTTGCTTCGTGAACGATCTGGTCGAAAAAGGAATATTTGTTTCAGACAGCTTAGAGCTAAATGTCATCTTGTTTCCAGATAAAGAATCAATTAATAATCTTGTGTTTGCTCATCATGGAAACAGGCAATTATTTGTTTTCATCTGAGTCAACAGTATTTGCTACACTGTCTAGCGACTAAAAATGATTTGCTTAACAAAAACGACGAAATTTCTGGCCCTTCTGATTCCGCTGCTAGCGACCGACAGGACAGTGTTTCGGGTGCGGGATGATGCTACCAGGTCAAGGTAATAAATTGGATAAATATGAAGTGATTAACCGCGAACGGAGTGAATGTATCTCAGGAAACTGTGTTAACACAAACGTTTTGATCAGAAGATTTTTACTTTTAAATGGTAGAAGTTTGAACAAATTTTAGTTATTGACTACAAAAGTACATAGTTTTCTTGTTGCAAGAACAAGGACCTTCAACATCACAGGCTTTAGCTTGCCAGTGGAAATGGTCGCTGGTGGTGCCAATGCCCCTGCACAGGTTCCTGATATTGCGACTAGTGTGAAAGCAGTTCAGGCATTTGTACCACATATTATAACGCAAGCAGTGAGTGTACAACCGTTAGATTTCAAGCTCTCTTTCTGTTTCGATTTCTGGAAGACTAAAGAAAATAAATTTGAATTCCCAGGATCGACTTTCTATTAACCTCGGCATTGGAATATGAATGCGTCGTTTTCTTGTTCAGCAATCGCGAGGTTGTTAAACAGCATACATTTACTTCCATACAAAAACACAATACAATACAACAGTAGCTGACGTTTCGGCAGTATCGCCTTCTTCAGAGCCTGGAAGGGTATACTGACATACAATTTACTAGGCCAAACGCTTCAATGACACTTACAAAAAGACGAAAAAACTCTATGGTAATTACATGGTCAACAGCTTCTCGAAAAAAACTCACCGCTTTTTTACGTGCCTTCCCATGAGGAAGATTAGAACAGCTGATTATGGTCGCATAAGGTTGATGACTGCACCATCCCACATCAGAAATTGATGCGAACATACGGGGTCAGGTCGCGTATGACCTCTGGGCATTCATCCCTGCTATTCATTGTAGGGTTTTTGGCATTTATCCAAAAAGCCTCAAGAAGTTTTTCGCGCTGGTGTTCTAGTCTCCTGCGCAAAGATATTGACTTTTACTTCAAAATCGTCCCCGCTGTGCTTTTGTATCCTATGCGTGCCTAGTGGGGGTACTTTGTCTTAGTTTTCGTTTGCCATCTAGGTGTTCTTTTATACGGATACACAAAGGCCTGCCCGTTTCGCCAATATATTCATCTCCGCAATTATTACACGAGATCAGGTATATCGTACCTGAACTCATGCAATCACCGTCCCTGCCGTAAGGGCAGATTACGCAATTTGTTGTTTCGCATAGACGGTCATACAGGCGGTTACGAACTAACTGACGACGTAGAGTAGCCGGTGGTATTTCAACTATCGCTACCGATTCCTCTAGACCTGCCCTTCTTAAGCATCGTTTAATCGCTACGCTTACTTCATCGCTAATAAAGGGCAGCATAAACGGGACTTTCTTTTTTTCACTAAGACAAAAGATTGTCTTAGCTAGACAGCAAATCAACTTTCTCCGCCGCTGCTTTCAACATCGAGTCGTGCCAAAGTTTATAAAAAGAAAGCGACTTCACGAGATATGCGGTCTACCAGAGGACAGCCAACAAGTACGAGGCATCGAAATGGAACTGCTTCGAGCTGCACTACGAAGCAAGCAGAACGAGATGTTTGCCAGAATGAAGAAGTGTGCGACGAAGGAACATTTTTGTGCTTTGTATTTGGAGGATCGCCTTTGGACGAGAATAGTTGGTGGGTCAATATTGATATGCGATTTTATTAGGTCTAATGCCAAAATAACCTTACAACGAAAATTCGAAAATCTTTTGGGTAATTCACATGTCTCAGCTTCAAGAAAATTCTACCGCAAACAAATTTTTCACGGTTCTGATAATAGTCAAAATAGGGTTGATAATGCACCAGTAAAATCTAGGGTCACCGTGATTGGGGGGCATAACAATACCTGAGAGTACGCGCTCGCTATTAGAATTGGGCCCAAGCTTTGCACCATCACAGCCCATTTCTAAAACGACCCTGCGTAGGATAGCATGTAACCTTTATGAGCTTCAAGATCGACTCCGCTATCAGGCCAAGCAAGAAACATCAAACAAAGATAAAAAATCAAGAGGCGGCATCACTACCACCATCTCCTTTCCCAAAGACGTTTTTTTAGACAGCAGGACCCTAACGATGGAGTTGACATAAAATTCCGCATGTTTTCGGACGGCGTTCTCAAGACCCTTAATCACTACCGCGATAGAAAGTTTATCTCTAACCTTACAGCCGCACAAAAAATGTGGCATGCGAGAAATTAGAGAATTAATAAACTCAAAAAGAATAAGATTGTCTGTTAGTGATAAGGGGGGGGAGAGTTCGTAGTTATTCCTCGCCAGCTGGATGTTGAGATAACAGAGGAACATCTTAGTGATGCTACCCTCTATCGCCCATCCTCTGAAAAGGAATACAAAAGTCAATACCGAAAGCTAAACAATCAATGGGTCAGTGTGGCAAAGGCTGCAGGTTTAAAACCATCGGTTATTTCGCACTTTAAAATCGATACACCAACATGTCCCGTCCTATACCTACTTATTAAAACACATAAGTTGGTATCACCTGATGATCTTGCGTCAACCAATCCGTCATCATTTAAGGTTAGACCCATCATCAGCTGCGTAGACGGGCCAACGGATAGAATAACCTGGTTTTTAAGCCTAATACTTACCCAGTTGCTTAACCATATTCCAGCTCACCTCACAAACACCCAAATGTTCCTAGAACGTCTACGTAACGCGTCTCCTAATAACGCGTACGTGATGGAGTCCTTCGACGTTACTGCGTTGTACACCAACGTATCGAATGACTCCGCAATGCAAGCCATCTTCGAACTTCTTGTTAAACATGAAGGAAGAATAAATATGCATGGCTTGTCCATTCAGCAGCTAATGGCTCTCCTAAAGGAGTGCCTAAACTGCTCGATTTTCAGATGGTCTGGGAAATATTTCGCGCAAATAAGGGGGGTTGGCTATGGGACAGCGACTGGCACCAAGCCTTGCCATTGTATTCATGTCTAAGATAGAAGCTCCCTGCTCTCGATCTCCGGCCACTACTCTACTGCAGATATGTAGATGACTGTTTTGTCATCTTCTCTACGCAGGAGGAGATGGACAAATGCTTTGAATTATTGAACGAGCAGTCTGAGTACATTAAGTTCACCCGGGAGAAACCGAGAAAAGACTGGCTTCCGTTTTTAAACGTCCAGATAAGCCTATCAAGTAGCGGTTACCTGACAAAGTGGTACCGAAAGCCAAGTAACAAGAACATCCTCGTTCACTTCCTTTCTTCCCACCCTTCACACACAAAGAGGGCGCTTGTGAGAAACATGTTTCGAACAGCCACCTCTGTGTGCACAACCGGGGAACTAAAGGAAGAATCGCGCGACTTGGCTCGGCAAATAGCCATCTCCAATGGCTACGAAATAGTAACCCCACGAGATAAGTTTAGAAGGAGAGCGATGCGCCCAAGCGAAACACTTGGCCAAAAAAAAGAAAGTCCCGTTTATGCTGCCCTTTATTAGCGATGAAGTAAGCGTAGCGATTAAACGATGCTTAAGAAGGGCAGGTCTAGAGGAATCGGTAGCGATAGTTGAAATACCACCGGCTACTCTACGTCGTCAGTTAGTTCGTAACCGCCTGTATGACCGTCTATGCGAAACAACAAATTGCGTAATCTGCCCTTACGGCAGGGACGGTGATTGCATGAGTTCAGGTACGATATACCTGATCTCGTGTAATAATTGCGGAGATGAATATATTGGCGAAACGGGCAGGCCTTTGTGTATCCGTATAAAAGAACACCTAGATGGCAAACGAAAACTAAGACAAAGTACCCCACTAGGCACGCATAGGATACAAAAGCACAGCGGGGACGATTTTGAAGTAAAAGTCAATATCCTTGCGCAGGAGACTAGAACACCAGCGCGAAAACTTCTTGAGGCTTTTTGGATAAATGCCAAAAACCCTACAATGAATAGCAGGGATGAATGCCCAGAGGTCATACGCGACCTGACCCCGTATGTTCGCATCAATTTCTGATGTGGGATGGTGCAGTCATCAACCTTATGCGACCATAATCAGCTGTTCTAATCTTCCTCATGGGAAGGCACGTAAAAAAAGCGGTGAGTTTTTTTTCGAGAAGCTGTTGACCATGTAATTACCATAGAGTTTTTTCGTCTTTTTGTAAGTGTCATTGAAGCGTTTGGCCTAGTAAATTGTATGTCAGTATACCCTTCCAGGCTCTGAAGAAGGCGATACTGCCGAAACGTCAGCTACTGTTGTATTGTATTGTGTTTTTGTATGGAAGTAAATGTATGCTGTTTAACAACCTCGCGATTGCTGAACAAGAAAACGACGCATAAATTTGAATTTTTGGAAAATTCGTTACCATTCTAGTTTCAACACATTTTATCATCATTTTTCGAAATAATTCGACTAGAAACGCTTCCATATAAACCCTGCCATCTACTGTAGAAACTTGTCCTTGAGGTTATTGATGTCCTCAAATAGCAGGGTCGCGGCGCTGGCCTCTCTGATGCTATAATTTCAATCATTTTGGGTCACCTCACTATTCAAGTCAGATATGATCTTGTGCAATGCATGCGAGTAACTGTTAACCTACTAGCAAGTATGGATAGTAAGTTTTCAACTTTTAAAACACTTCAGGAAGGTTGAGCTGGCAAGGAATAAGCGCATTAAGAAAAAGTACGCCGGTTTCATCACCAAAGCCGTCTATATTTAGCAGTAAATGTGCAGATGAACTAGCTATGAGGTAGACGGTTCAAAATCCTTTGTGTTTGCAATATTTTAGAAAGGTTTTTAAAAAAGTAGCACGTAATCAGAACTTTTTGATTATTATTGCTGCAAATGGTGTTGCTAGTAAATAGTACTGACAATAATTTAGAGTATCACTACTGGATGCGGTGGTGCACCGCTCAATACGCAGTAAGGCTCTGATTCGAGCCAGCCAGGGCCAACCAAGAAGCCCCAGCTGTTTGCGCTCTTGAAATAGGCACCAGACCTGTCCAGTATCTGCTTCCTCACTGCAATCCACAGAGGTTGAGGACCACCTGTCATGAAGGTATGAAGTGCCCTATCAGGGCAATCTCAGGATTTCTAGAAAGATCTACTCCAGCAGTATGGAACAACATGCAGAAAGAGCGGAGTGGAGAAGAAACCCTAAAAACACCACTGGACGCAAAATAATAATCCTAAGATTCATAAATGGTCTTTGCGAAGAGAAGAAACGAATGCAAGAAGCGTTGGGATCCGCTGAGAATATGATGTCATGTCGTGTCAAAAAGGTCAATTATAGTGCGCCATCCTGAAGGTCCATATTTATTCGAGCCTGAATAGCGTGCGTGAAAAGAAAGAACCATTTAAATCTAGTTTCATCTTTTTTAATAGCTTTTACCACAAAGTAAATCATGCCTATGTTATCGAAGCGGAAGCAATAGGTGAGGATGATGAAACAGCGTGGAAGAAATCACGAAAACGATCAAGTGCTCAAATTTCGCAATGTTCAACTTTCTTCGACTTAATTGCAGTATGTTATCCGCTATTTATGTAAGCAACTACAGCAAATAAGTATTTCCACTTCCAGTAAGCATTTCTAAGAGTTCTAGGCAGGTATAGTCGCACTCATCATGACAAAGTAGCACGAAGCAGGCAGAAGAAAAATCGGTAATAGGGAATTTTAACCCTTTATTCGAACAAAAACAAGGTTTTAAACAATTCTGCCCTTCGAAAGAGTTCTAAGTTTTAAAAGACATTGCAACTGAAATGGTTTCAATATTTAATACAGTGTTTTCATACAAGAAGGGAGGATGGCACAGTGGCAGTGACACCGGTCATCACGAGCACGGTGCTGGTTCGATTCCGCTGCAGGCGCACTAAGCCTCTCATCCCTTCGGAGTCGAGAAATTGCTACCGGACTTGTCCGGGAAAGAACCACTCTATACAATCCAAAAAAGAACGCTTTATTCCGGCAATTTCAGGACTCCAAGGAAAATCGACCAGACCAGCATTCTATGACAGTTTGATGGGATGAAAATCCACAAGCACTGCAGCCGAACTCACACTTAAAAGTTAGAAAACCTATGTGGATGATGGATGCGAAGAATTGAATCGAATATGAGAAGTGCTGGGAACCGCACAGTAGACGTGAAGAAAGGTTGTATAAAACAAAATAATAAATGAAAATTCCAAACAAGTGAAAACAAAAAGTGCAAAAAAAGCGAAAAGTTATACATAACTTATTATCTGGCTCTTCAGAGTTTTCAATAGAAGCAACCGTCTAAGTAAAGCTGTTACTTACAGTTCCTGGAGGCATGATGATGCCACATTGCATCATCATCGGGGACATGGTGACTGCTTTATGCACTGAAATGGCTGAAAACATGAATTGTAAGCTCGAAAGTGCCATGATGATCGGGGCCATTCCCGCCATGCCTTACCAATTTCCGGAAGCCTCACGGCTTTACATTACTTTCCTTTCCACACAAATTCATTCCTTGAAGAGAAACATTGTATAGACCACAAACGTCTTTAGGGCGGACTGGTCGAGAGAGAAGTGGCAAGGTGTGGTGAACAGAGCGGTTCGAATCAATGGTGATAAAGTTTCAACCCAAAAAATGTGCTCAATGGTTAGACTTATGTAAAAAAAAACAAAGTTGATTATTAAACGCTGTAAATTACTAGTATTATCCTAGCAAGCCAACTGAAGAGTTTTGTATACAAGAAGTATCATGGGGAAAGTCTCTAAATTAATACATTTAAAAATTCCTCCATCTTCGGCTCACAGTAGGTCAAGAAGAAGCTCGTAAAAAAATGAAATACTCTGCGAAAACAGTAAACGATTTAGAGTGAATGTTCTACTTTGATATGCTATGAAGAAAGAGCTCTTGTAGCATAGCAATTAAAAGTAGTGCGGGATTGATACACCGTTACTTCGTTATCTCTCCTCTCCCTAGCCCAGTCTCCCTCATCTACCACCGGGTCGGCAAGTTTGTAGCAAACTTTACTAGAAGAGCAGAAACACTGATTTGATTCGTTGGTAAGCAAACGATAATCACTGTACAAGCCAAATATATTATAACCAATTTCTAAGGTGTTTGAAGGAATCAAATGCATAGAGCAAGGAGAGACTGCCCAACCATGAATACCTCGTTTTATCGTTGCGGAGATGGTTTAGAAATTTGAACAAAAACGCATTCGCCGCTCTTTGAGAAAATGGTTGTGTTTGGTGGTATAGAGCTGATTGGATAACGTTGAGAAAAGTCCTTCTCTCTTGCTCACTTTTCTTCCGTCTTTGGACTTTCCTTTTTTCATCATCCTTCGATTTCACACCTCCTTAATCTTTGTGTTACAGGAAATATCTTCGTTTCCGGTTTCACTTTCTCTAAATGGCTGTAAAACGCGTCCACCTCTCTCCCACCGGTTGCACAAGTTGGCGAGTAACAACAGGTGATGACGGCTTTTTTCCTGAAGGGAAAGTTGGAGATGAAGAAAAACCCAAGTGCGACGATGGAATTTCGCATGAACTGACTAAGCAGGAAATAGATGAGTGTAGGACACAGCCGATGTTAGTGAATGGCAATGACCGTCACCTATATTATCATGGCTTTGCTAACACACTTTCTTGGAAAATCAGGAACTAACCAGGCACAAACAATGTCATTCAATTTCGTTGCCTAAGTGGAAAGCTCAGGCATACGCTCATAAGAAGGAAAACACTATTTTAAGACAGAGAATTCTTGCTTGCATAACAACTTATTTTTGTTCAGAGGATTATTTACTGGCTCATGTAGATCTTACGAAGTGCCCTTTTCGAAATCACGTTTGCTTAACTTTTTCATTTATTGCATATCTTTTTCGTGGCAGAGTGTTGTGTGAGATAGAGTATGCTGAGACATCAGCGAAACATGGAACCTCAGGAGGGTTTTAAATTCGGGATTACCTTTCAAGGAAGGGAAGAGAAGAGCCTCGGTTGGTGTGAGGATGGCACATCAGTCTTTGGAAAGGGATACCCGCGGCTTCGAAACTCATCTAGAGTTCCGAGTTTTGCTGATGCCTTAGAGCCCTTACGGACGCCGTTGTTGAGTTGAGGCGGGTTGAAACTCTGAGTAAGAAACTTGCCGAACACAAAATCACTACAACAACAACAACTGGTACCAACCTCACGTCACTCAGAAATGGCAGTTCGTGAAGTTTCCACAAGTTAATTATTAACACCAAAGTATATACATGTCGGTCTTTCGAATTATGCGATAGTTCCTTAGCCATGCAACTGAGATGGCAGGTCTACGTAAAAAACACCCGTGCTGAGCAAAAGGAAGTTGGTGGATTTAAAAACTTATATGAAGACTGCTATGGTATATAAAAGAAACTCCTTGCTTACAGGCTCACTTCATCAAATTTGCCTTTAGATATAACTGGAAATCAGTTAAATTTATTAAACTGGTTAAGAATATAATTCTAGAAGCGTGTCCTCCGAAGAAAGTAAGAACTAAGACCTGCTGGAAGCCCTATTTCGACTGTTAGATATTGGTTCAGATTACGTTATGATACTCAAAATGTCGGACTTTGGTATTTCTCATGCA